>LPNX011219835.1:247881-327915 GCA_001517045.1 Pseudotsuga menziesii
TTTACAAAGTAAATCGGTGTATATGCCATGTTAGGCTCCAAGGGACTTAACTTTGAATACACAATTAATATACCTTTCCAACCAATCAATGGATTAATACAACAAATAAATAATTAAATAATAATGACATTTCTAATTTTTTAACTCAAATGGGCAAGATTTGTATATTAAAAAGATGAAAATTATAAGCAAGAATACAAACTGGTCCATCTCACAAAACTGCTTTTGTTCAATCAAAGTTATGCCACAAAACTATCCATCAACCTGATACACTATAATTCCTATAGCATATCTAAAAGAGTACTTAAAAATAAAACAAAAAAAAAACAAATTGTCCTAACAGGAATTTACAAAAAAAACATAAACCTTAAAAATAAGAGGGACCTTACCCATTGATAGCTTTTTCCATGCTCTAATTTCCTTCCTTTTTCCCATGCGAACTTGAAATATTAATGGGAACCATAGTTGGTTGTTGAATAAAGTCCTCTTCAATTGCCGTAGAATACTCGAATGGATTGTTTTATTACTGGTCCCCCCCATTAACATATCCTAGTGTGCTTCGAAGGCTAAAGTTATCCTTTCTAACTATCCCCACTACTCCCTAACTTTGCTTTCCAAATCATTGAATCTAGTATCCATCTGTGCTACATTACATGAAATGTGTTCCACAACTGCAATAATCTCTTCTAGCTGAGAATTAACTCTACATATCATAATTCGCAGGTCCTTGATGGCACTTTGAATCTCCCCAAGTATGGAACTTCAACCAGATCCCACCATGAAGTTCATATTTCCCAGTTCTCCAAATATAATTGCAAGAGAAACCCAACACACATAAAGACCCGATCTACCCACTGAATAGCGTGCTTACAAAAATAACAAATCAAAGTAAGATTTCAAAGAGATACCTGTGTACCTGCATTGGGGATCTCAATGCTTCAACATCCAACCATAATCTCCCGATCCCACAACTAGATTGCCAACACACTCTATCATTGTGTGGGTATTTCTTCTCAGAGATATCCCACAAGCAAAGACAAACAATACCACAATGCCATAAAACAAAGAAATAGAATCGAGTAAACCATCAAGCCAAAATCACAAGAAGTGCCTCCTATGTGGGGGATTAAACACAAGTTGTGTTGTGTGCCTAGCACATTAAAGACAGATCAGATGGATCTGATTCCAACCATATGCATTAAGTCCTCTATTTAATGAAGTGAAAAATGGTCCAATTTTTTTTACGGGAACCATTAGCATTGAGGATGACCCCCATTTTGAACAAAAGAACCCCGCTTAAGGATAGCTGCATTATTGTTTAGCCTATCCACATTTGAATTGTTGTTCCTATGGATATGCATAATGTTCACTTCCCTAATCTAGTCAAGTATATCCGAGATTCTATGTTGAAGCCTTTCCACATCCATTTCGTTGTTAAGCACATTTTTCCTTGCCTGATAACCATAAAGAGGTAGTTGCCTAAAATAAAAACCTTGGAGATTTTGAGAAATACATTGAGTTCTAATACCATGAGTAAGATATACCTCTCTTCCTAGTTTTTTGCATACCCATTCTCCATTCATAAGTTAAAAAAATATTTCCTTTAAGATCTAATAAAATTCCCTCACATATGCCACCCTAAAATAATAACGACATATTATTAATTATTTTAATAATAAATTTTACAAAATTCTAGTTTTTTTTAAGTAAGATAACAAAAACATAAAGTGAACATAACAAAAGCAAAACACCTTAACATTTTTTTCATACAGAAAAAAGCTATACCGTTAAATTAAAATAGTATATGAAAATTACACTTAAAGGTAATCATATATAAACAGAGAAACCAGGATACATCCCATAGATCCACAACACACTAGCACAACCCAACAAATAAGGGGACATTATTGACCATAAAACCAAATAATATATATCCAAGGATTTGAAAAAGACACCTAGAACTAGACCCAGCTTGACAAATGATAGACCGTAACACTTGCATATGAGGAATGAAAATCCCAAAAAGGTAAGGATAGGAGGCTACAATTAGAAAATATACAGAAGATCCATCGAGGAAAAATGTCCATCCACCCAAAGCTCACTAAATAGTATCCTTCTTCCCCTAAAAGAGCTCTTTTAGATAGAGAATTTGCCTCATGGTTGAACCCCCTGAACACATGGGAGAAAGAAAATGTCCCCACAACCTATGATCAACGATTTAATATTCTTCAACCATGTAGATAGGTGGAGGATATTTATCTTGCAGGTGTTGGAATCCTAATCAATGACCACCCTTGCATCCCCAAAAATCTAAATGCCATCCAAATGAAGATTTTTTATTAAATACAAAAGCACCCATAAAGCCAAGACTTCTCCCTTGGAGTTTGTTTGATCCTGATTCACAGTTCATCCATAACTTGTGAAAACAGGAACTTCCCAGCCAAAGGTCAACTCTTGCTCCACATAGGGAGAGTCCTTCTTGTGAGGAACCATCACAAAATCCATTGAGTCTATCAAAATTCAGAATATGCGCATAATGGATCATAGAGGGGGACTGAGGAGAAACAACATAGTCACCTAAATATTATTTGAATGTCGATATCCCCTTCATACCAACCCACTTTACTATTGGATTGGAGCCTTAAAACATGCACTTGTTACGGGCCTTCCATAGTTCCCAACAGAGAAAACATGGAAGATCCAACCAATTACGATCAATTTTTTTCCAAATTATGAAGCAATATGAGAGGGATTCACCACCCAGACTGTGTGGGAGAGAGCTCAATTTTATTAATGGGAAATCATAGTGGAGTGCATAGAATAGGCTCAATATCAAAATGTAGTTAATCTACGTGGTCTCTAAATAACTAAAGTTTGTTTTACTAAGTTAGTGTTTATCAATAACCCTATCTAAGTTATTTTTTTAATCTTATTAATCTTAATCATAATCATGTATTTTATTTATTACATCATTTTACTTTATATTTTTATAATTTAAACAAAAAAATATAATCATACTTAAGTATAAATATAAAAACATCCTTAAAAACATACATAATTAATTAAAAATTTAAATCAACATAAATATCTAAATTATCCAAACAATAGTATAATTTATTTTAAGCTCTCTAATCTTAAAAAAATTATAATTATGAATTAATTTTCCAAACATAATATTATACACTATCGAGCAAATGACCATTTTCCTTATTAAATTAAAGACTATTTACCTTAAAGTTTTTTAGTTTTTTTTTTTCAGAAAGAAAAAAGCCTAACCTTGTTATTCTCATCAAAGGTCATCAGTACAAACTCCCCATAAGCAGGTTACATACAATCCACACCACAAGAGCATTGCCGAGGGGAAAGGCATAACTGCTGAAATGTGTGATCCCATCAGAAAACTGTCTCATCATAAAGAGAGGACTATCTTCTCAACCACATCTACCGAGTGCCAAAAGGCTCTGATCAGCATTCTAAAAGTGATCACTCTATCAATCATGACATATATAAGGGAAATGTAATAATCCCTTAACCATGCTCAGAAGAGCTGAAAAGTGTCCTGAGAAACCAAATGGTTCTCGAAATATTCCATAAAACTGCCTTTACCCTGAGGATAAGAGAGTGTAATTTTAGAGAGACGGTCAGCCATCCGATTGTGCTCTCGGTAAATGTGAGTGAAAGACAAATCTTGGAAGCTAAGAATTAGCTTTTTAGTCTCCTTGCACCAATGAAAGAGATCAGGTGGGGAGAGAGCAGTCGATCCCATCGCCTAGTTGATGATTACTTGAGAATCACCATATACGTGGGTTAGGGGGATCCCCATCATTTGAGAAGAGAGAAGAAGTGCCCATAAGCTGAGCAATTCCGCTTTAGTGTTAGTGCCATGTCCAACCCCCAGCGAGAACTCCAAGTAGTGAGACTCGTTGAAAAATATGCAGTAACCTACTCCAGCAATCTTACAGTTTGAAGCACCATCAATAAATCCACATGGAAAAACCTTGCAAGGGGGATTTCCCAATATTCTGCTTCTTGTTTTTCCAGTGACTGTCGAAGAAGGAAGAGCTTGAACAGAGGTAATAATTTGCTGTACCATGCTGAAAATGTTCCTTCATTTCCCCTCAAAGATAGCCTGGTTGCGTACTTTCCAAATAGTCCACATCATATGGAAGGGAAGCAAAGAGAGGTGCAAGTTCCTTGGAAGATTTCCAATCCAACATCTAATCATGTCCCCGAGCGATACACACGGTGAAAAAGCTGGAAGATTAAATAGATCACAAATATGTTCAGCAACCGTTTTCCAAACAGAGCATGTGGAGAATAAGTGCTCAACGGTCTCCTCATCCGAACAACAGAGAGCGCATATACCAGGGCTAGATTTGCCCCTTTTCTGTAAGTTCTCCCAAGTGAGGATTCTGTTCTGGAGAACCAACCAAATAAAACATGAGATATTTTTTGGAAGTGCCTTAGTCCACAGAAAGGAGTCAGCAAGATTTGCAGCCGGGGGCGAGAAGGAGCATACAATGCAGTCATAAGCATTCCTGGCAGAAATGGAACCCGATTTTTTGTTGTAAACCAAGACAAGTTCGTCAGGGCGATCAGTGAGACGAATACCAGCTCCGGATAGTCCCTCTATATAAGCATTCCAGATTATTTTGTAAGAGCCCCCAAGATCTAGGTCCTCGGCGGTTAACCAATAGCTCTGCGCGTTATAAAGAGAGTTTTGTTCCTAGGAGAGTGTGCAAATATTCAAATCCTCCAGATATGATCTCAAGTCCTCGGGGAGGCTAAAGGAAGAGTGAGAACCCACAATCGGGCCAATTCCCAATAGTATGTTTTCACCATCCCCCACCTACCAGGCCATGTGAATGCCCATGAGAGTCTGCAGGAACCCTCTCCACATGACAGAAGCACAGTGTGAGCTGAAGCGTTTACATCTGAGCCAGTCAGTCACCGAGGAACTTTTCATATATTTAAGATGGAGGACCTAATACCACAAACCTTTGGAATGGAGGATCCTCCATAAATTTTTGAGACGCAGAGCTATGCTGAACCAAAGGAGGTTTTTGATTCCCCAGCCCCCATATTCCTTGGGCCAAGAAAGATCCTTCCAACTAGCCAGATGATATCTGCAACTGTTATCAGTGGAGCCCCATAAGAAATTGAACATAATACTTCTGAGTTTCTGTAAAATAGAGGCTGGGATTGGAGCAAGTCCCATCCAATAAACAAGAATACTTGACAGAACTGATTGAACGAGAATCAATCTCCCCCAAGGGAAAGGTACTTATAGGTCCAATGACTTATCCTTTTTTCGAACTTTTGTATAATCCAAAAACAATCACTGACTCTATACCCAAGAGGTTTCAAGTAATAACCCAGGTAATTGAAACCAGAATGGAGCGGTGACATCCTGTAAGGCAGAGCTTTAGCAAAATCGTTTAGACAGTCAGTGGCTAGATTGTAATAGAGAAAACAAGACTTTTCGATGTTGATACTCATGCCCAAGGCTTTGCAAAAATTCTCAATGATAACCTCAAAAGCAGACCAATCTTGAAGAGTACCCGAGCCAAATAGGATCACATCGTCCACAAAGAGGAGGTGAGAAAGAGCAAGGGAGGGCGAGATTCGAATGCCCCGAATGAGACCATTGGACCTAGCATCCCGTATAAGAAGACCGAGGCCCTCAATGACAAGGATAAAGAGAAGAGGGGATAAAGGACAACCTTGGCGGATACCACGAGTTGCTGTGAAAAAGTTCGAGGGAGTCCCATTGAACAGTACCGCAAAATTAACAGTAGAGAGGCATCCCATGATCCAATTTATAGTAAGGAGGGGCACTCCAATTTGAATCAGGATCAGTCTGACATATGTCCAGTCAACACGATCAAAATCCTTAGAAAGATCCAATTTGAGGACAAAGGCGCAAAGATTCTTAGTTTTGATAGAATGTAGAACCTCTTGCACAATACCAATAGGTTCAGAGATTTGTCGATCTTTAAGAAACCCAAATTGTTCCTGAGAAACACCCAAGTCCAGGAAAGGCTTTAACCTTCCAGCTATAACTTTTGCAATGAGTTTGTAGAGAAGGTTACATAAAGAGATGGGCCTAAAATCGGCAAAGGTCCGAGGCTTGTCCTTCTTAGGGATAAGAGCAAGGAACGTCGAATTAAAGGAAGGAGGGATAAAACCCGAGGTCCTTGTCAAGTCAATGGTCTTAAGCAAAGCAGGACTCAGGAGATCGAAAAAGTGCAGGTAGAACTCAGCGGGCCACCCATCCGGGCCCGGGCTACGATATTTTTTAAAGGACTTTAGAGAGTGTTCAATTTCCATCAAACTAACCGGGCATGAAAGGAGAGAAGAGTGTTCTGCGGGAATCATTCTGGGGAAGAGCGAGACCACCTTAAGTTGGTGTTCTAAACTAGTACAACCATCATCCTTGTAAATGTTGGCAAAGTGGGCTTTACCCAACTCTTTTAAGGAGGCCTCCTCCTCAACAAGATTACCATCAGGGTCTACAAGAGACTAGATCATATTTTGAATCCTTCTCCCTGAGGCCACAGCATGAAAAGATTTTGTGTTAGAATCTCCCTGGAGAGCCCATTTGGTTCTGCTTTTCAATTGCCAGGTAAGCTGAAAATGTTCCAAGATATTCTGCCTCTCAACACTAAGGTGAAACAATTGGGCAATTTGCTCCCTCGAGAGAATACCATTAGAAGGACATGCTAGGAGAGATTCAATGGCAAGTTCGAGGCTAGAGGATGCAGAGTCCATGCTTGCTAATTTATCTTTAGTCCAGCTCTTAGTAGCAGATTTAAGTTTGCGCAGAAGGTGACACAAATCCTCAATATTGGGAAGGTTATCAGCATCAGAGGTAGTGGACCACCAACGCAAAAACCAGTCAATGAAGTCAGGGTCTTCGAGCCAAGAATGATTGAATTTAAAGGGGTAATCATAGGATCCTTTCAGATTATTCCACTCAAGACATATAGGAAAATGGTCAGAGAGATCCAAACATTTGGTCCATGTCCTTAAAACCCCCAAGGAGGGAAGCACGGTGTTAGAAATAAGAAAACGATCAAGTCGCTTGTTGATTCCCTCATCCCCAACTCTACCGTTGCGCCAAGTAGGCCCTGTCACATGCGGAGCCACCTCCACAAGACCAACTAACTCAAAGAGGGATAAGAAGTGGCTAAAAGAGGGTCTAGAGTGGCCTTAGAGCCCCAAATTTTAGATGAGCGAAGAGTGAGATTTAGATCTCCACCTAACACAAGAAGCGGAAGGTTGAGTAATCCACCACGAAGGGCTTTGTACCAAAAAAGTTCTCGTTCCCGGTAAGGACCATAAACATTGAGTATATGGATAGGGTTTGGCATCCCTCGAATAGAGGCCTGAAGCAAGATGCTCGCACAGGTTTGGAAAGCCCTACAATTTTCCTTAGACGGATTCCAAGTAGAGAGCAGGCCCCACGAAAGCCCACGGGCACTGATAGCGCAGAATTCCCAAGAAGGGAGTAATTTCGAGAAGGCAAACAAAGCAGGGGAGGCACTACACATGGTTTCCTGCAAAAGGATAAAATCAGGGTTAAGAGATTTGAAAAGAGCACGGAGGCATAGTGATTTGGTTTACCTCCTAGACCACGAATATTAAGGGAGAGGATTAACATCAGGGCTTATCCTTAGGGGGAGACATCGCTCTAAGTCCCCTGGAAGTGTTTCCTCTGGCCGCATCCTTAATACGGACAGAGAGAGGGATGTAAGGAGGCGAAGTCGAGGAGAGGTCAACCTTTGTATCCCTTTTCCCTTTAGGATCTTTCCTAATAGTCACATTCGCAAACCTGATGGAGTTAAGGTGAAGGGTGGAAGGGGAGGTAGGGGTAGAGGCCGTGAATATTGAGAAGGACATTTTGAGAGAGGGATCTGAGAACGAAGGTGAGGAGATGGGACTGTGAGGGGGGGTGACCTGGCCAGAAGGAGGAGCAATAGGTAAAAGAGGAGGAAAGTCCACAATCGAGTCAAGAGCAGGAAAATCCGATTCCGGGAGGTGTCGCTTCATCATAGGTGATTGAGAGTTGACAGAGCTGGAGAGAAAAGAGAGAGCCTCCAATTCCTTAGGAGAAGTATCAAGGATGGGAAGAGAGTCAGACAGGGAAGGTGGAATCGTTGCCAGCGGGGGTAACCGAGAAGGAGAGTCTGAAGCAGCAATGAAGGAAGACTGAGGAAAAGAAGATTTTTTATGAGTCAAAATCAAATTATCTACAGCCTCAAAGAAAGAGTAAGAGACAATATCATTGGGAGGAGTGGACTCATTAGAATTACCTGGTGGAGTATGTTGTCCCTCCGAGGGGCTGGCCGAAAGAGTAGGAGATCGAAATTCATCAATATCTGAGTTATTTCCTCCAGAGAATCTGTGAGGGTAGGAGTTCCTCAGATGACCCATTGAGCGACAGCAGCTACATCTGAAAGGCACATGTAGATAGTCGAGCCGCTGGATCAATAAGTGCTCGTTGCACAAAATCTCCACTTCTGCTGGAAGCCCCTGAGAGATATCCATTTCTACAAGTATTTTGGCTACCCGCTTGTCATAAACTTGGTGAAAGTCATCCTCCATAGATACAAATCTTCCAATAGTGTTCCCAATGCCCTCCAGAAATTGTCTGCTCCACAGGGGAAACAAAAGGTGGGGTAATAAAACCCACAGGTGACGTTTGGAGATCCTCTCTCGCAAAGGGTCAAACTTGGTGTGCCAGCGACCAAGAACCAGCGAACCCTTACCAATACGCTAGATGCCTTCCAGAACCCGAGAACAATGATCAACATCGAGGAACACAAACACAATCCATCCATTTGACAATAAGCTGATGGTCGGAATGTAGTCGAAGAGAGGCTTCCAATTCTCCGAAGCCTAGTTGACCCAGGAAGCCTTATTCATCCTGCAGTATTCCAAACGACCGACCAGGGCGCGTGTGCAGAGGGATGAAACATGCTCCATAAAAATGTCATGTCCCAAGACATAACGGTACCGTCCCTCTTGTGCCTTAACGCACTTGGACCTACGCTTCTGGCGAAAGTGCGCCAGAGAATCATTCTCTGCCATGGAAAAAGACCCACTAAGTCAACCACACAAGGCCGTTGCTCAGAGCCCAAGCAACGACGAGAAAACGACGTCAACCAGAGCAGCCACAGAAGCGAAATCCTTCCCACTTTTTTTAATCTTGGTTGGTACTAGTCCCCCAGTGAAGGGGAGGGGGTCCAAGAAGGGCTACAGTCTGGTGCCCACCACCCTGTGTGAGGAGACCCCTAGCAGAGAGAAGCCCAAGGGCATAAAAAAAAAAGACAGAAGTAAACAAAGAGTAAGTGAGCACCGCAATTAAGGTGCCCAAATGCAGTCCCCCTGTCCACCAGGAAGGGTTTTTAACAAAGAGGAGCTAGAGCAACAGAGTGGCGACACAGCCACATCTCTTCTCTCAAACCCTTGCAGAGATAAAAGGGCAAGCAGATAAGCCGCATTAAAGGAAAAAAGCACCAGGAGCCCAAGCACTTTCACGAAGAGCCCAACTACAGTCATAGGGAAGGAGAGGGTTTTCGCCATGGGAATACAAGAATTTACCTTAAAGTTTAATAGCGTATACCATGTTTAATTTTTTCCATCATAAGAAGTCCTTGTATATAATTATTCAATATTTTTTGTTCCTTTGTCTTAAAATAAAAATAAAATGAGGTATTAATTTGAAAAATGTAAATATTAAGTAACAAAATAAGTTATAAGAAAAGAATGTTATCATGTGAATTCAGAATAAAAATAAAGTATTAATTTGAAACTTTTGAATATTAAGTAAACAAAATGGAATATGAGAAAAGAATGCAATTATGTTATTATTTTTTTTCCATATATAGATTTGAAAATTTTAAATATTATAAATTTTAATATAAATTAAAAAATTAATTTATAATAATAATAATAATTTTTATTTAAAAAATATTTGAAATTTTAAAAAAATTCAAATTTATTAATAATATATAACATAATTTCATAATTTTAGTAACTATTTCATGTTTACTTTCATAATTTTATTAACTATTTCATATTTAATTTTTTAATTAGATATATTATATTATTTTACAAAAGAAACTGTAAATATAAAAATTGGTTGGTTTACTATTTGGGAAACTAGGACAACCACAAAAGCAAACATTTTCATTGTTCTATTTTTTAATCTTAAAATCTATATTTACAATAAAATACATATTAGTATACAACTTAAAGTAGTTGTCCTTAGATGTGCATAATTTGAAAGAATAGTGAAATAGCAAAAAAGAAACACAACCTAAGACAAGCCTAACTGAGAGTATCATCATCTGAAATGAAAATAGGGGGCACCTCAGGACTGGCTATTCACTTGCTTGGTGCTGCAACAAATTTCAGACCCGCAGTGGCCTTGAGGATCACATTCAACATAATGTCCAATTTCTCGACGTGCTCTTGAACCTCGTCCAATTGGAATATAACCTCATTGTGTTCCTAATGGATAGTTTTCAAGGCTTGTCCCAGTAACACCTTCATTTACCAGAAGAGGGCAAGTGTTCTATAGTATTTTTTTTCCTGAGATTGAGATGAACTAACATCCTGCACCCAATGCCCCATCTCCTCTATAATTTCCTCCCTGCAAACATACTCATGCTCCATCTTTATGCAAGTTTCTACCCTTTCTATATTCTTTGCCATTTTTGTCTGGGTGTGCTTCCTATACAACTCCTTAACCTCCTCAACATCCCTCATTACCATAGTATGAGGCCCTTCTAAAGCGCCCCCTCTGCCTCCCTTTCCTAGTCTGACTCTAGCACAACTAGTCATTATTTCAAGAACCTTGGTATTGAAACATAAACAAAAGCAAAAACCCTGACTCCCAACCTCAACTAGACAAAGTCATCCAATTCTAGAGCCTGCATCAAAGAGCAAGTCTGCTAGAAACACAAGAAGGAAGCGAGGGTTAAAATACTCATAGAACACTATGAGCCCCCTAAAATGCTGATAAAATTGGAATAATGACTATGCCTTCATTTCCACCACGAGCCACCATAATTCTTGTTGTGAAATCATCAAGGAGTATACAGTTTGAAGCCACCGTCAACCACAAGATTGTCCCTCCAAGCTAGTGTCCTATACCAGGGTTAGGCCTTCCATCTCCCACCCATAATGTTTCATATGTCAACGCCTCTATATATCCCTTGTCGTTGTCATCACCTATCTTGTCCTCCACCACCTATCGCACATCATGACCCCGTCGTGGATACCTACCATTGTCCTTTTAACGTCATCGTAGTGGCATACAAGTGTCATTTCTCATCCCTATCACTCCCTCCAAGGGAATTCTTTTCATTCTTATTAATATAAAATATAATTCTCTAAAAATACAATATTTATATTATATTCTTTGCATTAATTTAAAAATTACTAAATAAATTATATCAAAACAAATTCACTATTTTTATTAGTTTCAAAAATACTTAATTTATTTAAAAAAATAAAAATTAATGAGTTATATATGCTACAAATTCAAAGCTTTTTTTATTTCATATTAAAATAAATTATGTATAACAATTAATTTGACTAAAAAAATATGGAGATTTTCAATTTTCTTTACCACTAATTTGTATGGGGCATCTGACCTGGACCGTACCAACCCTTGAGATAGTTAGATTTTTAGTATCCTGAGATTTGAACCAATGACCTGTCCACTTAAAAACGTCTTAACCATACCTCCACCAACCAACTATTCTACTTGCATTACACTGGATCTTAAAAAAACCAGTATATTATACCGACTAAAATCAAATAAATTTCCATTAAACTAAATTCAAAGAAAAATCCAAAAATACCAATATATTAGACTTGCTAAATTCAAAAGTCCATTAAATTGTCTGACTAATCCACACAGAGTTGCTACTTGCTGCACTGGAGATAATCTTGAATTCAATTCTGAAAAAAAACATAAAATCATACATCATAAATACACCAAGTTTGAAGAAATTCCCATCCACCATTATTATCTTTTTAAATACGGAAAGAAGAACAAAATCCTTATCTGAAAACAAATGGTTATAATCAGTGGTTGAAGAATCAAGAATGTCTAGGTGAAACAGGAGTAATTGCAACGTGAATGCTAAGATTCGTAATGCTCAAAGCACATATCCAAAAGTTTTGAAAGCTTGTGAGCCACTTCTCCCATATTCGGCCTAGCTCTTTCGTCCTTTTCTACACAGGCCCTCGCAATCATCGCCAAGCTCAGTACACTGTCTATGTGGTACGTGTTTCTCAGATCCGGGTCAATCCATTCCCTCAGTTTTTCTTCTGCGTCATGCCCTTCAATCAGGCCCTTGATTTGGGTCCAAAGGAACCTTGGATTTCCTCTTTCATCCCACACAATGGCTTCCTTGCCAGAAATCAATTGCAGAACCATAACTCCAAATGCAAACACATCAAGCTTTGGAGTTATCAATCCCCCACCGGCCATATATTCTGGAGCCATGTATCCTTCTGTGCCTTCTATTATATGATGGGTTTCTGCATTCCTTCCATATTTTGTCATCACAAAGTCGCCAACTTTGGCTCTCAGTTTCCTGTCCAGAAGAACATTGCTGCACTTGAGATTTTTATGGGCTGTGTGGTGGTGAATGTGTTGGAGCCCTCTTGCCACATCCACAGCAATCTGCAGTCTCATCTTCCATGTCAGAGATGAGCAATATCCCATAGATGGCCTATTCTTACTACTGTGAAGCCATAAATCCAGAGACTTATTCTCAACATATTCATAAATCAGATAAGATTTCTCCTCACCAATGCATAAGCCCTCCAATCTCACCAAGTTCTCATGATTCAACAATATCAAGTCTTGTGGCAGGATATTCCCCTTCATTCTCTTGATGGCAACATGCCTGCCATTGATGGTACCTCTGTATACAGAGCCTCCAATATAGAACAGAGAGCTGAAGTTCTGAGTTGCTTGCTTAACAACTTGAGGGGAATACATAACAGGCTTATTTTCATCTATACTGGCATTTCTATTAATTGCCTGCAACAACTCTATGCATGGTGATTGTTTGTCACCTTTGGGTAATCTCTCATACTTCTGTCTAATCTCAAGGCTTAATCCAATAGCCAGCATCCCAACAACAGCCATTGACAAACCTAATAAGACCAAGTTGTCTAATTTGCCCACATGAGCTACAGAAGGAAGACCATGCTTAACAGGATGAGGCAGCACTTGTCTCCAAGCAACAGGAATAAAAATTACAGAACTAACATTAAGACCCTCTCCTCCATTCTGAGAGACCAGGACATCGAAATCAACACTAAACATCCTACTGATATTAGCCATTGTGTCACCCTCATGCACAATATAACTAATCACCATAGTGATACCATTTTCCTTTTGTGCCCTTGTTGGGCACCTGCATTTGATGGGACTGGTCATATTAAGCTCTGGATTGGCTGCTTGCACAGCCTGATAATTACTCAGGCTCTGCATCTTTCTGCTATAAACTGAAGAAATGGTGTCATCTCTGCTAATTTGGTAGTCAACAGTACCTTGGCAGACATTTCCCCTGCACCCACATGTGATGGGAATCAACTGGGTCTGACCATTAACGAGTTGGGTGTTCTCATTAGCCAAATTTCTTTTTCTGGCTGTCATCAATTTGCCAATTCCAAACAACTCACTGATGGATTCCACAGTACTCAAGTGTTGAGGTGCATGTACTCTGTACAAAATCAATGTTTGGCAATCAAAACATTCTTGGCCAGAACCATCACTTATTCTACTTTGAGCTTGGGCATGGAATGCTTGTAGAAACAGCAAGAGAAACAAGCACTGCGGGGCTTGCTTTTCCATCAATCTAACCAGGAGAGGCATCATGGGATTATGAAAACCACAGAAATGAATTACAAACCAACAAAACTGAGATGATTTATATAAGCTTATAGCATTGGTGGAAAGCATATGCTCGTGACACTGGGCATGAAGAAGGAAAGTAAAGTAAGATTCCAGAGAAGTTTATGGAGAGATTCGTAGCATAGAGCACTATACCATCATCTTCCTCACTTATTCTTTGTCCCAACCTTCACTCACGGGAAAGTTAAGTCCAGACATTCACGTGAAAGCACCGTAACGAAGAAGGAAGGCCTCTGAAAAAGCTTACAACCTATTCATTTTCAAACAATTTCTTCCACTCCGTGACCCTTGTCCTTTTTATTGATTTTTTTGGGGGGTGGAGCATTTGGACCACTGCCTTTTAAGTTCTGATACAGTGTATTTTCAACACAGAAACCAGCCACATTTGAAACTTGGGTCCATGTGGCCCAAGGGTAGTAAAGTCAGTGGGAGTTTCACAGGATCAGGTTTGATGAGCTGAATCTCAACCACAAAAACCTCTTGGATCCCTGTAGTAGTAGATGAGGTGGGATTCTTGCATCCTCGTAGTCCAAGTGGTAGATGAGGTGGGAGCCTTACTTCTTGGATCCCTGTAGTCCAAGTGGTAGATGAGGTGGATTCTTGGATCCAAGTAGTAGATGAGGTGGGAGCCTTAAGATTGGTTGGGGTTTTGTTTTCAGTGACAGGTAGGTTGGGGTTTTGATTTTCAACTAAGGTTGTTATTTACGTTATTTATGTGAATATACACCTTTCATCTTGTTAAATATTTTTGTTTGATTGTGTTGTAAGTGTTGGAATTTTGATATTCAATGACAGGTTCGTTGGGGGGTTTGATTTGTTTGATTGTCTTGTTAAATATTTTTGTTTGATTGTGTTGTAAGTGTTGGAATTTTGATATTCAATGACAGGTTCGTTGGGGGTTTGATTTGTTTGATTGTGTTGTAAGAGTTGGAGTTTTGATTTTCAATGGGAGGTTGGTTGGGGTTTTGATTTTTAATGAGAGGTTATTTATGGTTGTTATTTATGTGAATATTAAATATTATAACATTTTGTATTAATATTTTTGTTTCATTGTAAGTAATTTGATTCATAAAATAGTTTATAAAACATTATTCATAGTAAAAAAATTATTAAAAAATTATTTTGAAAAGACTTTTTTTTTTCAATATTTATTTACAAATTTTTATTATATATATATATTAACCTCAATTCATCTGACTAGAAGTGTTTCATGGGGACTGTACTATAAATCGGAATTAAGGTTTCAAGATTCATATAGTGTGCTAATTTCTTTGAAATAAGAGTTGTCAAATTCATGAAAAATCTCCATTCTTTATGATGGAGCTTCATTTACAAATATGTTATTTGATGGTATTCTTGTTATTCTTGTCTTTTTCTCTATTTTCCGAAGAGAAATTTGTGTCTTCAATCTATTTTGAATAAACATCGATATCTTTCTTTATAACACCGTTATACTCTTTGTGGATGATGTCTTTTTATTTGCTTGTGGAACTGTGAGGGAAGATAGGATTTATGATGATATAGTTCAACTATATTGCAAGGAAGCAACTTCAATTGCTTACGTGAATTGTTGATTCTAAGATTGTGTCAAGTTTTTCATTTTAGGGTGGTGGATTTACAAGCAAGCCTGAAATATTTAGGCCTTGTTCTCAAACCCAATGGTTAATGGTATTAAGGATTGGGGATGGTTGTTTAGTAAGATAACCACAATTCAATTATGGTGTCATTGCTAGTTGTTCAAAGGAGGGAGGCTCACCCTTGTCAAAACAATTTTAGAAGTTATTCTTATATATTGGCATCTCTTTGCTCACATTCCAAAAGATGAGATGGAGAAAATTCGAAGCCTATGCTCTAACTTCTCATGGAGGGGGGAAATGGAAAATTGGGTTTTTATTTGGCTAAGTGGTAGTTTATTGCCCAGCCCAAATTTGAAGGGGAATGGGGTATGCAACATATCAACTACTTTGGGAAATATTTGGCAACAAAAGTTTATGAAACTTGATTCCAAAAAAGAGTTTGTGGGAAAAAGTTATCATAGAGAAGTATTTGGCTCCAACCTCACTTCTAGAATGGATCAAGGGTCCAATCAAAAGCGTTCAAAATGTTTCCAATTAGTGTAAATCTCTGCTATAGGCCTTCTTAGTAATTGGAAACCATTTGGCTTGGAAGGTTGGCGATGGAGCTCATATCCGAATAGGGGTGGATGCTATCATGGGTTGTGATAATTTAGTTTTACTTCTTGAAGTTTTCATACAACATCTACAAGGACTTGGAATTACCAAACTTAATCAAATCGCTGATGAAGATCATTCAAATATTTGGCAATAGGGTTGGAAGAATGGAATTCAACATGGGTTAGAAGGTGCACTTGTTGATGTTTGGAATACTATATCTATGTTTTAAGATATGGGCACATTACGCTAAAAAGTGGTTCTGAATGAACTAATTTGGAATAGGAATACAATAGGTGGGGCTTAATTTGCTAAGCTAGGTAGGAAGTCATAGTGGCTCTCAATGAAAGAAAAAATTGTTGGCGGTGGATAAAGATATGGAAGATGGGAGAAACCAAAAAGACCAGATTGTTCATGTGGCCAACCCTAAAAAATAAAGTGCCAACCTTGGACATTCTTCAAAGGAGGAACAAGCATGGTCTTGGACTAAGTTATGCAAAAATGAGGAAGAAATTGTTGTTTACTTCTTCTACATGTGTCAGTTCACAATGCACGTTTGGAATGATATTATTCAATGGATCGATGTTAATAATGTGTGATTGGCGGCTCCATCGAAGAGAGACTTAAATTGCATTTCAAAAGCCAACAACTAAAATAACACCTTGTTGTTCTATTCCTCACATTCTATGTAATTGGGCTAGCTCACAACTCATCCATATTTAAGGATCAACTACTAGAAACTTTCCAAGCTTCTACGTAGATGTATGCCATAGCTCAACATTATAAAACTATCGGGAAAGTTTTGAAGATCAAACACATTGGTAAAATAGTTGTGGACAAATCTCATACTTACGGTTTTTTCAATGGAACTTGCCAATGCGAAGAAGGTAAGTGTGGTATTGGTGGTGTACATTATCTATACTAGCAACACTTTATTCATTTTAGTGCCTTTGTTGAAAATGGCACAAAACAATTGGGTTGGACTTCTAGCTCTTAGAGCTCTATCAAAACAAGCCATGTACAAAACCTTACTCCTATGCAATTCTACAGAGATTCAATACTAATGGTTAGTTGGATGAAACGTGTTCAAGTAATTTAGTGGATTACGCTCCAAGCCATAACATTAAAACTAAAGACAATATCATAGCATTTCAACAAAATATTTTATGCACATATATAGATAGATGAACAATAAAGCTAATACATTATCTAAAGATGGCTTGAATTTAAATCATGTCATTTTACTTTTTTTTGTTGTTGGCAAAGTGGTGGAACCCTCCTGACTAGCAGGGTTTCCATTGGCTAAGAAACCACGAACCAGGGGCATCTAAGCCGTCAAAATCACCCGAGGATCGCACCCGGCCTGGACCGCACCAACCCTTAACATGGTTGGATTTTTTGGTATCCGACGTGAATAGAATCGACGACCTTCCAGCTTAGGGGGCGTCTTAACCATACCCCGCCACCAACTGTTCTACATCTCGCGGATTCATGTCATTTTACATTATAAGATGTTCAAGAAAGGATTACAATCAAAGTTAATGCTAGATCTCTAAAGCCACTATGGTGATATGATTTGGTTAGTAGTCCCAAATTTTGATAATAGACGCTGATGAATTTTCATTTTTTTTTCTTCGTAGATTACACTTTATAATCTATAATGTGTAAATATTAGAAGCAAACACTACACTTGTAATTTGATAACTTGAATATAATATTAAATAATAATAATAATAATAATATATTTTTAAGGTCACCGCCAAGCAAGACATAAATTTGGAGTATATAAAGGTGTACATACCCTACCCCTCTGGATTTGAATTTGTGACCTCCTAGGAGGAAACACATGTTCTTAACTGTTAAGCTCACTCAAATTGTACAAGTGTTATAATATACAAGGTTCTAATATATACAAGTGTTCTAAGTGTATATATATATACAAGTGTTCTAAAATATATATTCTTTATAAATATAAAATATTTTTTTATGTAAAAAATATTATTATTATTTTTAAATTTTTTTTTAACATATGTTATTTTTTATTATAATTATTTCATTATTTTAATATTATCTATTTATAAAATATTGTTAAATTTTAATAACAAATACAAATTTTATTCTTTAATATGTAAATTACATCTTTCTTTATAACTATTTATTTTTTATTATAATTATTTTCAATATTTTATTATTATTTTATAAAAAATTACTTACCAATTAAAAAGTCTTGATTAAACTACAAAATTAAAATGTTAACCCAAAACCCCCACCTATCAAAGAACCCCATAAACTTTTCCAATAAAACCCCTTAACATAAGCTAAGACTTCTACTAAAAAAATCTAACCCCTCCAACACGTGATGAGACTTGCTATTCAAAAATCTAACCCCTCCAACACGTGATGAGACTTGCTATTAAAAAATCTAACCCTTCCTACACGTACCAAGACTTGTACTAAAAAATCAAACCTATTAGACAATCTAAAACAATGGGCAGGTATGCAATTTAGCCCTACAAGGACTTACATCTAGTCTCATGGATGATATATACATAATTTATCTCTTGAATTTATAAATGCACTTCATTAAAATATATTTATGGATATTTTAAGCATAGCTTCATACATGTGAGAGACTATTAATTCTTTATGTTGGTTTTGTTGGTCTTGGAAGAAGCAATATTTATGATAGTTTTTATCACTTTTAATGCTTTAGATCAGTTCATAAAATTCAAGATAATAATTTACAATCATAATAGTTTTTCTATCATTATTTTTTAATGAGTTAATTCAAGTCTATAAGATTTGAAATATAATAGTTTTTTATTATTAATTTTCAATAAGTTAAATTAAGTCCATAAGATTGGGATAATAAAATACAACCTCAAAAGTATATGTGACATTTATAGTAATATGGACACCAAATTCCAAAACCCAATTATACACTTAACTCAACTTACTTTGTACACTCACCTACAACATCATATCTCAACATCCACACTCACCTACAACATTACATCTCAACATCCACACTCACCTACAACTGGAAATAAAGGCCACTATACTACCAACAACAAATATTTATAAAAAGGACAAATAATCACCATGAATAATTATACTACACCATCTCCAACAACTAAAGGGCCATTATGCTACCAATAACAAATGTGAATTAAATAGACAAATAATTAGAAAACTACATCATCTCCAACAACTAAACATATATTTGTCACTAAAATATAATTAATTCTATCATAACACATTAAAAAAAATGAGTTGATAGTTAGTTATTTTCTCCCTTCTAACACTCTTTATTTTTAAAAACATTTACACAATAATACATTTACATATACTTTCTACATATTTTATTTATTCTTTTAAATAAATCAGTCAAAATCGATCCATTTAATGTTAAATTTAAAATTCTTAACCCTTCACCCTCTACAATGAAAAATAATATCCAAAAACATACAAAATGGATTCATTTACCAATTCTTTATTTTCAAAACATCTTGGTGTGATTTGGGTATGCAAATTGGAAGATAATAAACATAGATTAAATTATTAAAATGAAAATATAAATAAATGAGTATATAAAAATATTTATATTATTATGTTAATGGTTTGTGTAATATTCTTTTATTATAAAAAGAAAAAACATTAAAATATGTTTTTATTATCCATATTATACATAAAAATCAATAACAAGAATGTTTAAGATATTTAAGTATAAGTAAGAACAATAAATCATTGTTAACTGGTGTGATTTTGTTTAAATAATGATAATGAATTAATTGTATTTGTAAATAGTAGTTAATGATGATAATTCTCATTACTAGATTTAACAAGTAAATTATGATATATTATCATTTTTAAGAAACCAAAACAAAAAAAAATATATTATCATTTTTAATTAATTTCCCTTAAAAAAACATAAAAATATATCAATAATTTAGATACCAATTATTTTAAAACAATATGCTATAAATTATATATGAAATAATTTGAATACCAATTATTTTAAATTTTAAAAATATATTCAAAATATTTTACATATAATAAAATATAATATAACAAAAGTAAGATCCATTTTTTTTAAATTATATTCTAAAAATTACACATAAACTTATATTAAATAATTTGATTTCATTTATTTTTAAGTCATATTTAAATTATTAAACATAATATTATATGTAGTAAAATATGATATAGCAAAAATTAGATCTAAAATATTTTGAAATTATATTTTAAAAATTATATGTTAAAATATTATATCAATTATATAATTGATATATTTTGAAACTATATTGAAAAGATTATACATAATTTTATGAGTAATCAAATATGATAGAATACCAATAAGGTCTAAAAATAAAATAATGACACACCATTTCACTTTTATATCCACTCAGAAAAGGTGAGCATAGAGATAACTAATAAGTCATGGTTTGCCCAATTTAATTAAATAGAATTTGCTATGCATGCTCTCATATATAAGAATGCCTTCAACTATTCACTTATCCCTTTTCCCATCATAAGTCTTAAGTTATGTGTTTATGATTTTAATTGAAATGTTTGAAGTTATTATCAATGTTGTGATTTTTATTATTCATACTATATATAAATATATATTTCAAAAACAATAATATATATAATTTGTTTTTGTTGGTTAAGTGCTTTATGACTTGTTGGGCGAACTTTTGGTCTAAAAAAATACGATCCAGGGGCATCTAAGCCGTCAAAATCACCTGGAGATCACATCCGGCCTGGTCGCACCAACCCTTAGCATGGTTGGATTTAAAATCCGCCTTCCAGAAGCAGCAGGTTTGGATCCTCGACCGCCAAGCAAACGAAACCCCTCTCGACCAATTGCTCTACCAAAATTTGACAAGAATAATAAATTATTATTAGGTGATATGTTTTTCAATTATAATTTTATTATTAAATTTGGTTTGACAATTAAATTATATTATTTTTAAAATAAAATAAAAATAATAAATCATATTATTTATATTTATTTTTCTTAATTTTTTTTTTAACAGAAACAGTAAAAGATGGTGATATTAAATAGGCTGTGCATAGCCATTCATTACACAAAAAAGAACCAAGACTGAGAGTTCTTGCTGTTCAAAAAACAAAAAACCAAAATTGGTCCAGAGGGGAGACCAAAGAACTCCACATATAGTTTTTACATATATTCGATGGACAGTGGTAGTATAAACCCTAACAAATTGCTGACTTAGAAGCAAACAGAAAAACATAAACATAGAAAGTCATTTAAGAGTTAATAATGTCGAGAATCGAGGAGGGCGGGAGCACACGCGGCAATTGCATGAGAGGCGATGGTGCGAGCCAGATGTGCGCTGGATTCTTGTTAAATGCCTTTTGCTTCTAGGTCATTGCCATGGTGAATGAGCCGCTTGTGCCATAGTTCATTACGGGAGCCCATAGATATACCCCTTACATCGTGACCTTGATAATGTTAAAAGATCATGTTATACAATGATATATGGTCCTTTTATGACAATAGTTCATTATGGAATGGGTATAAGGGGGGAATTAACCCCATTGAGTTGCAAGTGTCCTTGTGGGAGAGAAGCCCCCACGTTTGCCACTTCATCAGCGATCACATTGTTTGCTCGGAGAATATGATAGAATTCAAAATGGGGAGAGAGCAGAGTGACAGCTTTATCATACAAACGACGACAATTTATCGAGCCAGTGATGTATCCATTGAGCATTTTATAAATGACGTGTCTAGAATCGTCAAATATTGCTACCTTGTTTAGATTTGAGTCGACGAGGATCCTCATTCCCTGTAGAAGGGCTGTCCATTCCGCCTCATTATTAGTCCTGCATCCAATTCCCCGGGCATAGGATTGTTCAACTTTTCCTTCAGGATCCAGTAGGATCCCTCTCGCACCTACCACCCCTGAATTTATTTTTCTTAAATTAAAAATTAAAATATATTACATTTATTTCCTCTTAAATTAATTATAAAAATACATTTAGAGCAATAGACGTTTTTATTTGAGATTTGGGGTGGAATACAGTGTATGATTTTTTATCTACAAAGAAGGATGAGAAAAGTTTATTGTCGAGATTGATTCTATGGCATCTGTTAAAAATTCGAAATAAACAATTAAAAAAAAAATGAATATAACAAATAACTGGTAGTCGGTGGATGGATAACTGGTAGTGATGCATGGATAACTCATAACTTATGAATGGATAACGAACAATGCATGGCATATAACTAGAAGAATGTGAGATAAAAAGAAAAATAATATAAAAAATAATTGATAGTTGATAAATAGATAATATGAAAAATGTCGGTCACGCTAATATGTAGCTAGACATGGATAACTCAGAGTTTAACCCATTTAACTAGAATAATATGAGGAACAAAAAAATTCCAAATTGTCTTCCATTCCATTGCTATCTCTCAACCATTTAATTTCAATTAACATAATCCAACCACAAATTATATAGATATACTACTAACTTATTTCTTATTTATATAACTTAATTAAAAAACCATATTCAAAACATTATTATAAATAATAAAAATATGATATAGCAATAACGGAATCTAAGAATAAAATAATAATCTCACATCATTTAATTTTTATACCCACTCACAAAAGTGACCATGGAGCTAACATATAAATCATGGCCTACCCAATTTAATAGGTTAGAATTTGCAATCATTTCACTCTTATACCCACTCACAAAGAGTAAGCATATAACTAACTTATAAGTGGTGGCCTACCTACTTTAGTTAGTTAGAAAATGCAATACATTCATTTATTCCCTTATTTATAAGAATGCCATTCAACTAGTCCACGTATCCCTTTTCCCAAGTGGAAGTCTTAAGTTATGTGATAATGATTTTAATGAAAAGCTCTAACAATACCTTTACCTTTACCTTTACTCATCCTTGAGGTGATGGGCAGGTGGGATGTCAACTGCTTCCTTTTGTTTTAATGGTTATATATATATTTATTTATTGAGTGAGTATATAAAATAAGATATTTTATATAATTTTTTTATTTTTTATAAATAAAAAAATATAAATTAAATTAAATTATAAATTAATATCAAATATTTTAAAACCAATTAATTTTATTTCATTTTAGTGTTATAAGATTTTTATAATTAATTTGAAATGAGTTAATGTTTAATAAATGTTAATCATATCTTGATATCTAATTTTGTTTTTTAACATCACATATTATAAAACCAGTTAATTTTATTTATAAGATTTTTATTATTAAATTGAAGCAACATGGAGGAAGTGTCTTCTTATAAATACCTACGAATCGATATTCATCATAAGCTCAACTGGAACTATAGAATTAAGAAAAGGATCAATGAAGGGTGGAAAGCTTATTTTGGTCTTGAAAATAATTGTAAAGCAACGAACCTTGTGATGTGGGATAAAAAGAAGCTCCTCTTTGAAACTTTAGTCACTCCTGTTATCTTGTATGGGTGTGAGGTTTGGAGTTGCAGCATCTCTAGAGAATCTTGGAGAAAGATTGAGTAAATCCAAAAGCGTTTTATAACGTATAACTTCAAAATTAAAAGTAATACAACCTACCCTATTCTCCTTGTAGAAGTGGGTCTTTCCCCTATCGAGAGCCTAGCTATGACTAGGCTCCTGTTGTACAAGCACAAAATCCATAACATGGGAGACCATAGACTTCCTAAACTAGCTTTAAATTCCAGCCAAAAGCACCTAAGGCTCCAGTGAGGGTGGTATAAAGATACTAGGGCTTGGTTAAACCATTGGGAGATCGACGAAAATGTTGCATTGCAAAATCTAAATAACATTAAAAATATTGCCACTTCTAAGTTTAAGGAGAAATTGTGGTGTGAGAAAGATTTAGAGGATAAAAGAAAATTAAGATATTATAAGGAAGTCATCAACCCTACTCTAGAAGATCAAAAGTATCTCTTGGTTTGAACTAGTTGAAATAAAAAAATTAATATAGCCAAGATAAGAATGAACTCTCATGAGCTTCATAGTGAAACTGGTCGTTGAGCAGTTCCTAAAACACCATGGGTAGAAAGGATTTGCCATCTCTGTGAGAATATGAACATTGAGGATGAAAAACACTTCCTCTTAGAATGCTTTGCTTACACCCACATTAAATCTCAGTTTCATAATTTTTGTTGCAATCCCGACCTTCCTAGCCTTTTAACTTGTCAAAATTATAGTGAGCTCGGGACGCTTCTCTCCAGGCTCTTTGAGCATAGAAATACAATTTTAAAACAACCTAAATAATTCGTTATTTTTGGGTCCAATAGAGCAAAGTTTGGTCTCAAGGGACGTTAATAATAATAATAATAATCATCATCATCATCATCATCATCATCATCATCCTCATCATCATTATATAACACCTACGACCTTTTCCACTGTGAATACACCTACGGCGTAATTATTTATAACCTTTATATATATAAACTTATATATTATAAAAAAGTATTTTAAGGTAATAGGTAAAATTATAATGGAAGTTTGGTTAGTTTTATATAAAGTTAAGCTTTAATAAATACTTATATCATATGACCTTTACTTAGTCTTAGCAATATAAAGAAGATGAGATATTTAGTACCTTGGAGATACTCTAAGGGATTGAAGTTGTCTTTTTGTTTTTGTTGTAAGACCTAAAGCTACTTTTATTAGTTCAAAACTCATTTTCTCCAAACATAAAGAAACATGTTAATGGTCCAAGATCCATATATATCTGGAATGGGTGGGAGCTTACCCCCCTATGAACCACTAGTGAATCATTTCAATTGGTGTGTTTTTTCAATGGAGAGACACTTATTCATGGGCATAAAACAAGAGAGAAGACATAGACCAAGATGATACTTATCACTCCAATATATTTTCAAGGAAGGAAGGGGACTCAATATCTTCAAGGAAGGAATATATGAAATCTTCCAAAACCTATAGCACTATGCTACTAAGAATCCTTATGGAAAACTGTATGGAAAACATGATGGTTCCAGCTTCCAAGAATCACGGGTGCATTTGCTTAATGAGATTATCACTATAGTATCAATGTTCAACTGGGTAGCCATTTTGTCATCGGCCTTGGACCAAGCAATCAAAGAAGTGAAAAGGCCTAATCCAAGGGGTTTCTATATGTCTTCTTACATGCTCGATGCTCTGTGTGCCTCCAATGAGTTTCCAGGGATTGGATGGAGGTGGGGTTAGAGGGAAGTGGACCAGGTTTATTGCAAGATTCTATGGGAGCACAAGTATAGATCTAACATCACAAGGATTTGCAATCACGAGTCAACCCACATCCACTCAAATTATGATAAATTTTACTACTTAAAAAAAGTGACACATTGATGAATAATAGCAATAATTATTTACCCTTCCATTTTAAAAATAAAATTATTAGCAAAACATAACATAAACATTTAAAATTTACCAATTTTAACTATACACAAAATTTATTCTATAATTGTGTTTTTCTTTGTTATGTGCATCTCTCATTTGAAATTTGTATTCTTATTTATTAAGGTTTGTATAGAGTGGTGATGTCTTTACTTTAAGGATGAAAAAGAGCAGCTTTATTAGGATGTTTATTTTTAATTTTTTTTTTAAATGTTATATTTATTTTTTTTCTATATAGTTTACCCTTTATATATAAATCATTAGAATCCTATTCTAACTTTACTACTTTGAGATAAGTAGAATTTAATCAATGGTTGTATTATATTTTTTTAATATGGTTTAGTAGGTAGTTGGTGGGGTTACTCAATTTAAAATAGCTATTTTTATTAAATAAGGTTTACTATGTGGTTTCTAATAAATAATGATCAAACCACAAGTAATTAGGGTTTTGCTAGTGAAAAACTATTTATACAGGTAATGAGCTATGTAAGGTTTTGAGTGTTTTTATTGTATCAGAGATCTTCTCATTTCAAGGTTGACCCCTC
Organism: Pseudotsuga menziesii; assembly: GCA_001517045.1. Classification (NCBI taxonomy): domain Eukaryota; kingdom Viridiplantae; phylum Streptophyta; class Pinopsida; order Pinales; family Pinaceae; genus Pseudotsuga; species Pseudotsuga menziesii. The sequence goes on from LPNX011219835.1 coordinate 273,961, forward strand.
AAAGAGGGCCATGAACATTGTTGTCTTTCTAGATTATTATATTATGTAGGTTCAATAATCATGATTCTCTTATTTTACATTTTGCAATTTGTATTTCTTTAAAAATGTATCATAATTCACAGATATTGATTAAGTACACTACAAGTGGTAATAAATCTTTTTCTTATGCAAGCATGGACCCAATTTTTAGAGAATATTTTTTCAGCTAATGACATGAAAGGGATCAATTTATAATTTCTCACCTACTTGAAGCTTTCAAGGTCAAAGATTGGGTGAATTGGCTTGTAGGGCCAATTTTATGGGTAGGTCTCATTTTGCAAATTTGGGATCCAAAACCTTCAAGGGCCTGTTCGAGGGCCTAAATAATGTTTCCTGGGGTCAAAAGTATACCACTAGTGCCATGCCCTTTCACGTGATTTTACACTTTGAGGCCTTTCCAATGGTCTATACATCACCTCAAATGAAATCCATATGCAAAAGTTATGCCTCTCACAAGTTAACCTATAAAGTTGACCACCATAGTACCGAGTGAGTTCCACACCGGCTCTCATTTCTCACACATGGAGCTAGTCATGTGTGGACCTTTGAGAACATTCTATAAGTACCAAAACCCTATAACCCTAATCAAGAATTAAGGCATGCAAAAACGCTGAAATTAACCCTAGACGACTATCAGGCTATGTTAAATATTGAGTTGTCAAGAGAAAAAGGGGGTTCCATTCTTTTGATGTGTTGTATTGCTCCATAGTTGAGCAACAACACGAGAGTAGATGTTAAAGAAAAACAAAGGACATAGGTGATCCTGAAGTAGTCATTATGCTCACATAATCATAGGTAACTCCACAAGGAGTACAATTTCCTTTGTATTTGCAATTTGACATAAAGAGCAAGGAATAGTCCTCATTTGTCGTTGGTTTTTCCCCATGGTGGGTTTTCTAAAGGTATATATTTTGTTATTGTGTGGATTGTGTACTTATTTACTTTAGTTATTCTTGTTTCAGTTCCAATTGTTTGACATTCAATAAAAATAAGCTAATAAAATAAGAACTAAGTTGTAAGATCCGTTTCGACGAACTATTCCAATGTAATATCCACAAGATATATGGGTTATATTAGTATAATAACAATTTTTTCTTTGGGTTTTGTGAGTAAACACAGTATCTAGTAGTTGGTGGAAAAAAATTCTTCAAACCCTAGCCATGGTAGATGAGTTTTTTCAAGGAGCAGTAGATGATTATGAGCAACGATTTTCAAAACCGGAAATAAATGTCATCAATATCTCTCATGCAACATGTCAATCCTCCTGGTCACTCTGGAGAGAAATATTAGACCTTTCAGGGATTTTGGAGGCTCTAACTCAGATTTCAAATCTAAGGGGAAATCGAAAGATAAAAGTGACCCATAAAGGCGCCGACAAAAGAGACAGAGAGAGAGAAGTCAAGTTCCATTATCAATATTCCTCCCCAATCTTACTTCAAGATGGAAGCAAAAGTCGACATCAAGTCCTATCAAGATGAGATCAAAGCTCTAAAATTGAATCATTGGTTGCAGCAGTTGGAGGTTCATTTTAGCATGCATCAAATAGATGAGGATTAAAAGATCTCATTTTCCTGACTGAAGTTAGAGATCCATGCATTAACCTGGTGGGAAATCCACACATATGCACTTAGGAGGATGATTTGCTAGTAATTAAGAGGGAGGACTTTAAAACCCTCACCAAGTCCCAATTCTACCTAATCTGGTATGTAGAGGATCAATGGATCCATTGGTGTTACTTCAAGAAAAGGCAAGGGCAGAGTGTTCAAGAATATACAACCAAGTTTAGGAAGATGGCTATCATGCTCGCTATCTCACCCAAGAACCCATATGTGCTCCTAAAGTATTTGTGGGGATTACTTAGTCACATACAAAGGTAAGTGATGCTCTTCAAACCCAATTCCATTGATGAAGCTTGCATACAAGCACAGTACCTGAAAAACACAGGCCAGAAGAAAGGCCAGTTCAAAACAGAGAGAGAGCCAAGATGCAACCAAAGAGGGGAAGATGAAGTGGAAGAGAAAGGAGAAGAAAACTACATCCACGACACATCACTGCAAGGATCTAGAAAAAAACATTGTAACCATTGTATTACCAATGTTCACAACGAAGAGAAGTGTTGGAAACTACATCTAGAGCTAAACCACAAGAATCACAAGAACGATGCCAAGAAGAAGAACCTTCTAGCCACGAAGTCAAGCATGGAGTTAGAAAGAAGCTCGAATAGGGAAGAGAATATTATATGTACCACAATGCAGAAGGAGTGAATCTGAGTAGCATTCAGCCCAAGGAAGAGAAAGAGACGATGAAACTCTTCCACAAAAAGATCCAAGTCAAGCAAACCAAGATCGATGCTCTATTCGATTTCTATTTGCAAGCAAACCTCATAACAGAGGATCCAGTACGTAAGCTTGGATTTGAACTACATGACCATCCCAATCCCTACCCATTGGGATGGATAAATAAGGATGCAGAACTCATAGTCGCAAAACAGTGCAAAATCAAGTTTGTCAATAAGTATAGAATATGTTGATGAAGTGGAGGTAGATGTAGTACCCTTGGATGTTTGTGATGTAGTATTCAGAATCCCCTACATGTACATGAGGGATGGAATCTTCATGATGAAATCCAACCAATACCACTCAATCAAGGACGAGAAATCATTCATCATCAACATGCACAAAGGCAAATCAAAGATCTCTCTTGTAAGTGTCGACCAAGCGGAAAAACTAATCATTTCAAGTAGGAAGTTTATGTTGCTTTTCTTAAAACAAAATCAACAAGAAGGTAAATCGATAAAAATGAAGGCATCCTTGGAGGGATGTACCAAAGAGCATAAACATCAGTTGGAGAGCCTTTTGTAGGAATACAGAGAAGTGTTCTAGGAGCCTAAAGGAATATCTCCTAAGATAGAGGTGGAGAATGAGATACAATTATTGTTAGATTTTCCATTGTCAAACATCATAATATACAAAAAGTCTATCATAAAAGTAGATGAAGTGAAAAAACAATTACAATAGTTGTTGGAGCAAGGTGTGATCCAACCAAACACCTCGCCTTATGGGTCACCTATCATCATAGTACCCAAGAAGGATGGGGCTTGGAGAATGTCATCGACTATAAAGCTTTGAACAAGATCACACTCAAGAATTGAACACTCTATCCGAGATCAATGATCTTTTGGACCAATTGAAAACCAAGTACTTCACCAAGTTGAATCTCATATCGAGATACCGCCATATGTGAGTGAAGGAAAAAGACAACTAGAAAACCACCTACAAGACTAGGTAAGGTCTATATGAATGGTTAGTAATGAAATTTGTTTTATGCAATACACCAACTACATTTATGTGTTCGATGAATGATGTACTACGTCCTATCTTAGATTCGTTTGTTATAGTATATATCAAAATACTATTGGTTTATAGTAATACTTGGGAAGAGCATATCTCACATCTCAAGCAATTGTTGGAGACCTTATAAGCACATCAACTGCAGACAAACCTCAAGAAATGTGAATTTGTTTAGTTGTCCTTGGTGTATTTGGGGTATGTGATTAGTGGAGGAGAACCTAAGATTGATCTTGCAAAGACGGAGGCCATCACTAAGTGGCCTACTCCTGCATATGTCATTGAAGTTAAGAGATTTTTGGGGGGAACAAAATACCTTCAAAAGTTCATAGCTTCCCTTTTCGATTGTGGTTACACCTCCACATGCCATAAAAACCATTAGTAAGGGGTTCCAGTGGGGAAGAATCAACAAAAACCCCATGAAGAGATCAAGTGAAAGATCATCCAGGCACCAATTCCCACGATACCTAATTTGCAAAAGCCTTTCGAATTAAAGACAGATGCAAGTGGGTATGCTATTAGAGTGGTTTTGATGCAAGTGGGTATGCTATTAGAGTGGTTTTGATGCAAGGAGGGAGGCCAATATGCTATCATTCTAATTATAGCAGGAAACCAACAAAATTACAGGGAAAGCATTACATGTCTATGTCTATGACTATCCTAAAACAAATGTGCTTTATTCTGCTCTACAATGCAGTAAGTTCATTTCTGTCTTTTGCTAAAATGTATCTTCTCCTGCATGGCAGATGAAGACAACTATTTTGAAGAAAATTCATGAGGGCTCCAAATCATACAAATCTCAAATTTATTATATTGGTCGATGTACAAACCTTTTTTTTAACTCACCTTCAATCTCATCCCATGAGGGAATAAAAAGGATTTTCTTTGTCTGACAGAACTTCCAATTTTGTTTTCTGTTTTCTGTTGGCTGCCTAGGTGCTTCATTGCAGGAAAAACATTTAAAAGTATATTGTTTTCAGCATCAAAGATCAAAAGATTCACAGTTCTAATTATATCGTTAATGATGTGCATTAACAATATAATCCATAGTTCTACTTAGATATCCACAAATAATGATATACCCCTGAGTATCTCCCTCTCTTCTCTGTTTCTCTTTTATTGTTTTCCTGTTTGCAACACTCATATTTGTCTCACTCTCCTGAAATGCAACAAGCACTCATGGGATGCACTTTACATGCCAAGTTGTCTTTCGATCCAATTAATTATACTAAAGCCATTAGTACAATTTCTACCTATCCAATCCCAATATTAGAAAAAATAATAATTGCACATATCTGAAGATGTTAAGAATGGGTACACCTTGAGTACAAGTGTCTGGTGCAGAAAGCTGGCCATTATCAGGTGGTTTCTGACCTGAAGCCAACACACCCTTGTATGAGTAAAAGTTGTCACCTTCAGACAGTGGACCACGTGAAGTGGGAACATAGAAACTGTCTTTACTTGCCTCCAAGTCTTGAGTAGAATATTTCTGTTCAGGAGTTCCTCTTAAGTGATCTGCCAACTGGCTATCTGAACCTTGGACAATACCACAATTTCTTACTTTTCTATTTTCTGTATGGTCAATTAGTACAACTTTAAAGTTGGGTCCCATTTCACGTGGCTTACACAAGTTCTCCATACTTGAGTCTCCTCTTACTGCTTTTTCTTCAGTTTTAAGTGGTCTTCCTCTTGCATGCTTTGCAATAACACTTTCTTGAGTATGGGAGATTCCCAAAAGAGTTTTGGGCAGACAATGGCTGAGAGCATTTAAACATTTTCCAGCACTTCCACTCTTGGGTGGCCTAGCTGAGATTATTTCCTTGACTGGTTGGTTTATTCTAGTTACCCTATTACAACTTACTGGCTTTGCATCTGATAAGTTGACTTTAAATTTCTTTTCATTACACTGATCATAGTCGCTCTTTGCTTTATCATCTGCACCCCTCACAGTCATATTACAAACATTATGAATGACCTTTCTCAAAGCTTTATTCACTCCATTGAAACTTCTTTCTATACCATCTAAGTTTTTACTAGCTCCTTTGACTTTCCTACTTGTAGTCTTTTGTAGATCCATACGTATCTCACTGCCAGAATCTCCTGCGATCCTTTGGGTGCTCTTTGCATTGCTGTCTTCTGATGATAATATAGAGCTCCTTGCAGTGCTTGTTGTCCCATTGTTCTCTCCATATATGGTTCCTTCCCATTTCTGGAATTCTGGAGGCAACAGCCCATCCAACTCAGCTTGTCGCCACTTTTCATAACGCTTTATCTGAAAATTTAGCATATAATGTAGATGTAAGAAAAATGTAAGCAATAAACTAGATTCATGCATATAACCAGATCCAGTGAGCAGCAAATCCAGTTCAATCACATATAACAGATATTTCAGACGAATATTCAAATAATCAGATAATAGATGAATAATGAATGAATGTGAAAACAATACAACACGTATTTATAAAAATACATTCAGTGTGGTGCATGCCAACTAACCTATATATGGCCGACTATACATTTATTAATAATTGCTACTCTAGCCTAAGTAATGAACACTGTCCACTACATGTCCTCCCTTCAAGATGCCTTCTCATCTAAGTTGCATGAAATGGGGAAACGGGGAGGAAACAGGGAAACATCAAAAAGGGGGAAACGCGGCACACACACACACACACACATATATTTAGACAAAAATGGTTATATTTTATATAAAAGTGGTATAACCACTAAAACGTAGCCACAATATAGTATAGGTGCCCTTTTGGAAGTGACAATCAGAGTTCAGACAACGCCAATCCTTATATAGTTTGGATTGCTACCTTTACATCCCATATATTTCATCATAGAAAGACAAAAAAATTCTAAATATACTCTATTAACAGCCAAACTGATTCAGAAAAACCAAAACAGACTTCCTAAAGGACTGAGAATCAATTGGTTTTCTCGCCATAGCAATAGGAAGAACCTGAGGACGCCGCTGCTTCCAGCTTCACCACCTTCAATTCCAAAAAAGTGTCCAGATGACCTAAAGACTACTCAAACCTGGGCCAAGAAAGTTGAAGCTAATGTAGCCTCTATGTGGAAGAAGAACATTTTTTATGTTTATGCCCCTACTTCTTCACGTAGTGACACTAAGCTTAAGAAGGCTAAGAAACCTATTATTGAGGAGAAAGCAACTCTTGAGAACATGTTTGAAATGATGAAGAGCCTCACTCTGTTTACCAAAGACATAGCCAAAACTAGGGAGCATGACCAATATAGGAATCCTTATAACCCAAAACCTGATTGGAATAACCAAAGAAGGCCTATAGAGGAGGGTAGCAAACAACTCCCTAGGAAAATCCAAGTAGAAGAAAGTCAAAATGTGAACCAATGTGAGGAACCTGAAGAAGACCCTGAGGTCTTTGAATCTGAAGAACAAGGGATCAACATGGTGGATGATTTGAAGTTTGATGACGATTTTAGACGAATTTTGTTTGAGGAAGAAGCTGATTGCATTGAAGAAGAAGATATAGTGTGTAATGTAGCACAACCTAATGTTAATGTTTACTAACAGAGAGAAAAAAATCAGAACATTACACCTTTCCTAGATCAACACTTGATTCAAAATACTGAAGTAGGTCAACATTCCCATGATTATGACTTAGGCATTGATATAGAGAAAGAATTAAGTAAGGTTGTTCAAAACGTGCACTTGAGTGAATTAATGAAGCCACCCATGTTTAAAGATCAAGTTTAACAATTTTTTGACATAATCTGTTGGACACACCAGGTAAACTGAGAGGGCGGGTGAATCAGTGTGCACAACTTTTATTACTTTTTCAATTTTAACAATCAACAATTTATTCAATATTATGCATTATCACATTATCATTATATCATCAGCATCATTATAATCATCATCACATAAGAAGCATAGCATGATACACAGTACACTAGATTTTACGTGGAAAACCAAGTCTTGGAGGAAAAACCACGGAAGCCTTATAATAGTAGTTTTCTGGCAATAACTGGAAGGAGGCAACAACCCCGTTATTACAATGACTTCAATTTTCCAGCTACAATCAGAAGTAGGCTACAACCTGAAGGAAGCTCCAACTCCCTAGTAGTCCGGCTACAACCAGAAGGAGGCTACAACCCCCTTTCATTGCCTCGTCTTGCCACCCTGATATGAAGATAGAAACTGCTGAATCACAACCGCACTAATCCTACAGACCTACTAATCAACACCTATACTACACTGCACAATCTGTACCACATTGCACAACCACTGCCACTACTAACCACTTCTCATCATCTGATCACTACTCATCAACTGACCAATGGTCACTGCACCTCAACTATACCACACTGCTCATCAACCTGTATAATCAACATGTCCAATCAAAATATACCAATCAATCTGTTGCTCACATAACCTAACTCAGTCCACTTGGGTCAAACCAACTGCTCATACACCTCAGCCAATCTAAGTCAAACCAACTGCACTAAGGCAACTTGTGCCAATCTTGCTCAACTGAACCAACATGTACCAAGTTGCTTGTGTACCTGTGCGAAATCAAACATATACTTGTGGTAATCTAATCAAGTGCTCTGACAACCAGCCAACCCTTCTTACTTGTCCTAGTTCATGTAAGAGACATATTTGAGCAATTAATAGACTTCACATATGGTCAACCAAACTTTGTCCAATCACACTGAACTCAATGACCCCATAACCAACCTCAATCATAGTCAAAGAAGACTTGATAGTTAAACATGACAAACCTCAACCAACTAACCTCACCCTAGAAGATAAAAGACTTAACCAACTATGTCAAACTCAGTCAATATGATAAACTCTTAGACAAAAAAGGATTTTTCACTCCACTCAATTCAAGTCAACAAATCAAACCGATGTCAAGCAATTAGTCGCTTACAAATCTGTCAAAGGTTGTCATTAACAACTAATAACAGTTCATCTCCACTTAGGCCAAAGACACAATGATCAACACTTGTCTAACTAGTTTTCAAAGAAAACACTTAGGTTGATCAAAGAAATCACTCACAAGATATATTACTTACATGTCAACTTCTCATTCAATACCAAACTATACAACAGTCAAGATAAACACCAAAATCTATGCCAACAATATCCAAGATAATCATCAAGATCTATATCAACATCACATCAAGATATATTCCAAGATAACCATCACCATAGCCTCCATAACATATTCAATGAATTCAAAGATATATACCAATATATAGGCTCACATACTAAGATCAAAGATGAACTCTATCCATGAGAGACATGTGCCATCACAAGAGAAACCCAGAAGCATGAACCATACATTTTTTAAGATCACAAGATGAAGAAAGAATAGACAAACCAAAAGGAGCCCTATATCATGTCCTCACATAGCCCTCATAGCAAGCTTTCCAATGAGCCAAGAATTTTGTAATTCCGATTCCGTGTGAGAAAGTTATGCCAATTTTAGTGAAGATCCAAGAGTTGCGAAATACCAAGAGAGACTTGATTCATGAACAAATGAAATGTTTGATATTCTATTCATATAGGTCGTGGAGGAAAGTTAGTACCTCAAACTAGGCCGACACGCAATTCAAAATTACAATTAATTAAATTCTCTTTTGTTTGGTGGGTTGACCCAAAAAGGTGGGGTACACCAACTTCAAAAATTCATCTCTTCAATCACAAGGAGTTAGAAGATGCTCCACATATCAACATAAATGGATTGATGAGGACTATCTCCCTATGATGGGTTTATTTGCAAATTCTTGGTCCAATATTCTTAAATTCTTCAATTTGTACAAGACATCAAGACTCCACACATAAAGGTGTCAAAGATCATGTTACCTTATGCACAAGTTCCAAGGTCAAAGGCTTCAATGGACATCATCAAAGGCATGAGGGATTCAATGGGCTTCCCATCCACAAACTTCACATCAACAAGGAGGAGGGCTCCACCATATGCTCATCATATGAAGGGTATCAAGGACCCCAACACCACCAATCAAGTGGGAACAAAGACTTTTTCGGGAATATCATAATTATTATACAAGATGGATTCAAGGACTTCAAGGGCTTCAACATTATCATGTTCAGGGTCTCCATATCATTAAACCCATATCCAATGGTTCCACTATATATCTTCGTCACCAAAAGTGTACCAACACCCCAAAAGAGGGGTACAAAGACCTCACCACTGGTTTGCAACACCTTATGGGCTTCTTATGCATGATCACAAGGCTACAACATGCCAATGACCATATAGCGTCCAAGGGCCATCAAACCACCATATGTGTGGGTTCAAGACCCAAACTTCCAAGGACACCAAGGACCACATAAGAATGTGTTCCAACAGAAAACCATAAGTGTGGGTTCCAAGACCGAAGTCTCCACATGCAAGAGGATCAAGATCTAAGCTTGTGGACTCAAGGACCCCACAAGAACTCAACAACCTCAAGACCATCCAATGCAAGCAATGGGCTCCAGCATCAACACATCAAGGGACTTTCACACACGAGCCACATCATCCATCCAACAACCAATCAAGAGACCAAAACAAGTACAAGCATAACAAGCAGCACAAAGACCAGTAACCAAAGATCAACCAGGAGGAAGGAACTCCACAATGGACTCAAATGGGACCATGATACAACTTAGGGGCTCTTGACGAAGTCAATGGGTAACCAGGGATTTTTCCATTGTTCCAAGGCCTCCAAGGGCTTCAAGCTTGGGCTTGGACAACGTCAAAAGAGCTCCTTTGACATAGACAACCACAAACTAAACACTAACCCTCAGGGGCTCCACAAGGGGCACCAAGGACACTTGATCAACAAAATCACCATAGCAAATGTCCCCAAGATTGCTTACGAATCTTGCCACGTTCAAAGTGTTAGGGGTAAGGAGGTAGAAAAGGATCCCCCAATTCATATACATACTGCTATTTATGAGAGAAAGAGTGGAGGACGCCCTCCTTTATATCTCACATTGCACATCAACAACCTCTTACTCCATAATTGTATGCTTGACTCAGGAACAACAATGAATGTTATGCCTTTGCAATAATGAAATAAATGGGATGAGAAATCACCTGACCATATGGAAATGTGCGTGGAATTGATTCAAGGGGTGTGTAAGCGTATGGCTTAATTAAGAATCTAAAAGCAGATTTATTCGCTTGCATCGACCTAAATACCATGATGAATGAAATGGTGATTGATCTTCAACCAGTTTATGGCATGTTGTTATCAAGGAAGTGGGTTGTTGAATTAGTTGGGTATCTCATGATGGACCTATCATATGCATGTATACCTAACTCTAATGAGGATTTAGTTAGAATCAGTAGAGAACCTTTCATTGATGAATATCTAGAAACCTTTGAGGACGACCTGAAGAACACCTATGGTGAGGGTGGATTAAGTGTTGAAAAAATGAACATGGTATATGATGATGAGGATTATCCACCTGTTTTCTTTATGGGAGTTGGTAGTTCTGATTCTAAAGATGAGGATGATGTTAGGTTTAGGAAGGAGCTTATCCATCAGTAACTATTGGGATAAATTGAACCTTCACGCACTATTATTACACCACACGAGTTGTTACAAGAAGTAATAAATAGTGGATTTGAGCACTTTTCTGATGCCCCTGATCACTTGTCCCAATTATCCATAGACGGCACAAAGTATAATTCACAAAATGAGTGTACCATTGTAAACGATTCCGTAATTGATAGCATATATTATCCTATGAGAAGAAGTATTTGTCATATTAGGGAATTGAGACCAGATCTATGGGACAACCTTGAGTGAGAAATGAGAGACCGTACCCATCGAAGTTGGGAAGAAGATGCTCTAATTTATGATGCCCCTGGTAAGGAGTTTTCTTTAAACAACCTAGCTATATTTCAAGAAGACCCCCTCACAAGCAACTGAAAGGAATGCTCAAAATGAATTGATTACCCAACACAAGCAATCCAATCAAGGAACCAATCTTATGATGCCCCTGGTAAGGAGTTTTCTTTAAACAACCTAGCTATATTTCAAGAAGACCCCCTCACAAGCAACTGAAAGGAATGCTCAAAATGAATTGATTACCCAACACAAGCAATCCAATCAAGGAACCAATCTTAGTAACTTTCAGTATCCTCCTTATGCAAACTTCTTGAGTTTCCTGCTACCTCCAGAGAGACCTAGGACCCCAAGGGAAGAAAATAATGTTACATCTCACATTCCTACACCATAGTTGGCTACTTTGGAAGATGAAGTAGGAAGAAATATGTCTGAAGCTTCCAAAAAAGGAAAATTACCAATACCCCATGAAGAAGGATCTAGTTGACAACCTGGTCATTCTGATACCATTTCTCCCATTTCCACTGATGTAGAGAGAGTTTTCTATGACTTTTGGATTATGGGGTAAACAATTGAACAAGTAGTAACATCACACCCAAAGGAGGTTAATGATCAACCTCGTGAACCATGAAGAGAGGTAAGAGATCTTGATTGGAAGAATTGCACTTCCAATAGGAGAGGGTCCTCTACGTCTCAATGTTGTGCCTCAAGAAAGAAGTAGAACTATGCCACTTCCCCGTACCCGAGGCAATGCAGATGCCTCCATATTACCTACCCATGATATTCAAGTTATACCATCATCAGTCAACCAACGTAAGTTTACTTATGGTGATAAGGTTATTGTTGAAAACCGTGCCTTTAATCATATGTTCAGACGAGCAGGACGCCTTTGGATGGGACCATTAACAGTAGAATGTTTTGAAGGTAGCATGTATTTTTTATCTACTGAGGATGGTCATCAATTTGAGATTCTTGTAAATCAAGTCCATTTAAGGGACCATATCCCTGGCATGACTTAACAGTGATTTCTCATCATTTGTTGGAGTAGGTAGGATTGAATAAGCTCTTTTGAGCAGTAGTTTGAAGTCGTTTTCATTTTAAGTGTTGCTTGTATCTTGAGTCGTTTTTTGGGTCAGTAGAGTTGTAAGCCATTGAGTCTAGCTATATGACTATTAATAAAACTTGCAACTGTTTAGCCAATTCATAGATTAGATGTTATTTCTCAGCATTTCTAAGTTTATTTTAAGCATATATTTTTTCCATACATGTTTCTCTGGTATTTCTTGCTTCCATGTGCATAGGAACAAGTACACATGAAGATGAAGCAAAAAACTTAAGTTTCGGATATTTGTTGATGATATGGAGCTATGGACCAGAGATCTTTGAGGTTCTCAAGCACTCTCTCTCTTAGAGCACTTGTCCTAGTTGGAGCAGGATGTTATCACATATATATTGTAGCTATGATACCATGATGCAACATGCAACATATAGATCGATCTCTTTAGTTTTCTGAGCCACGCATTCAAATGGGATACAACATAGATCATTTTTATAGCATGAGCCATTGAGAGCCTTTATTCGGTAGCAGATGCAGAGTATTTCCTTGCCAGGATTGAGATCTCCTTGTCCATTGAGATGATTTTGGTGATGACATAGTTTATTCGGGCAGAGTAGGAGAGAGGGTACACAATTCATAGATGGGTACATCAAGTAGAGACATGCATATGGTGAGATCATGCATATGGTGTACATCAAGTACACCATATTGCTTCTTGGTGGGTTTTTCCTCTTTAATGTATACTAACACCTTTGACTTGTCATGCTATGATGATTTTGGTGACCTATGCTTATATGATATGGTCTACTGATGATTAACTTGTGTTGAGAATGATTAGAAAATCTAATGTTGAAGACCATTGCTTATACTATGCTTTACACAAATTTTAGTTTACATTGCAATGTTGGTTCCATGTGTCACTTGTCCCCATTCATCCAATCTCATCCATGATTGATTTATCCCATGACTTATGACCGAGGCCTGTGAGATTGAAGATCATTTTCCCTACTTCGACCTCTGTGCATGATGGACTCCAAGTTTTTATGTGTCTCTTGCTATGAAGTATATGGCTTGGTCAGTGTGACCAAGTTCACCGGATGGTTTTCCTTTAGTACTCAAAACAAGTGCTCCTACCAATAGTGTCTTTAGACACCAAAGCATCGAAACACATAAACGCTATATCTAAATGATGCATAAGGAAAGCTATAATTAGTAGTGTTTTTGAGCGCTAATGCCTATAGATAAATGTTACAAAACTAATCAGTGGCCAAAAAATGAGCACTCATCCATTGTATGATGTAAGGCTCATTTCTATCTACAGGACAACAAGGTAAGGAAAACCCGTCGAGGCTATCGACTCTCGACGCTCGCTAGCAACGGGGCTAGGCCTTAGTCATTTTTTGCAGCCTAGAAGGCCTTCCAAGGCACTTGCCTTTGTAGGCTAGCTATTATCTTATGTAAAAGTTAAATGCCTTAAAGTTAAATGTTGCAAATTGTTAAGTCTTGTGGATACTTGCTAGAGCCTAAACGAAACAAGCCCAAGTACTTTATCCATTTGTGAGATACCGCCATCCCGTATTGCTATTTCTCGTGTTTATGTCACTATGGTTGTGTGCATTTGTTATCATTCAGATAGATCACATGGTCAAGGTCAACTAAAAGTCATTACCCTATTTGCCTAAGCCTTGTTTTCCACCTTTACACAGCATTAGCAAATTGGCTAAACTTTGTAAGTATGGCATATACAAGGGACTTTTAGAAGATTCAAAGAATGTTCAAAGACACAGATATATTTCATTGATTAATATTATTATTGTCACCATGATTCTGATTAGCATGATTTAAGTTGGGTTTTAATATACATCTTGGAGCAGTTCTTACCTTTGTTGCATGCAAGAGCAACTCAGTTCATCATCTCACCTTCAGCCTAGGTATTTTGACCTAGTCAACCCGGTTAGCCAAGTCAAACACGGTCCCAATGCAGTGACTACAAAAATAAATAGTTTTTATAATTCTCCCAAACATGCCCAAGACCAATACTACAGTCTAAGTTTTCATCAGATAGTCACAGTTATTGAGTTTCAGAGTTTATTATTATTTTTTATTGACTCTGGCTATTATTTCTATTATAAGATGATGATATTTTTGGCATTTCGATGGATCAATGGGTATGAGTAGTCACCAGTCTCATTCTACCATGTCTCCAGACACTTATGTGGAGTCAATTTGCCTCAGTCCTCAACCCCAGAAGAAAGTTATGATGATTTTTATTGTTTTCATAAGTTGTACCACTAAAAAATGAACTATAGAAATCACCGAAGAAATTGATTTGGCTTGTGTGGTCAAGGAAATGGCAAGGAAAAGCTTCCAGCTGATTTATTATGGCTCTCAGGACATCTCTACAACAGTTCATTCAATTACATGATCCACATTATTTATTTGGCTCTCGTAGGGAGGACGTCCCCTAGGGGGCGCCCCTCACCTTGGTCATTTGATGTATTTCATTGATAACTCTTGTAATTATGATGTTGTATTGGGGCCTTAGGTGAATTGAGCCCCTAAGGCACCCCCTTGATGTATTATCATGTTATATCCTAGCACCATGATGTATTATGCCTTAATGAGGCGTCCTTGGATAAAAGTGCGCCCCTCTTGACTTGGTCATGTTGATCCATGTATGTAGAACAAGATTAAAAGATCTAAACCATTGATGATGTTATAATCACATTCATCGGATGAAATCTAGTTGTAAAGTGGACACGATCTCGATCTATTTAAGACAAGTTCTCCCCCCATTGTAAACCATGAGCTCTGACATTGGAACTCTTGAATAAAGAGATTTTTCTAGGATCAAATGCTTGTGTTTTTGTAGATGAATGAATTTGATTATGACTGAAACTGTTTCTCTCTTGCACTGAGATATATTGACATAGTCTCTTGTATCTTTTGGTACCCATTTCGATTTGCAGGAATAGAAGGCGATTTGGAGAGGAGGCACATTGGTGGGACTCACCTTGATGTCTTGCTTCAAATCAGTTCTTGACAGGGAGTGATTATTTTTTATTACTCTTCATTTCTCTATTATTAGCTTCTACTTTGTAGATCCCGATAGTGCTTATTATTACCTATTGGTTTACCCCTTTGTGTGGCAAGTAGAGAGGACTCATTGGGTCACAGAGAAAAGCATTTCAACCAAGAACTTGTCCAGGTCTCTCATTTGATCTATGAGAAAGCAATCCTTTGTTAGATTTTTACAGTTTATTCAATATGATCTAGGATTTTATCTGAGAGAATAACATGCACAGCAATAATCGCAAGAGACAAGAGACACAAAGATTTTCCTCGAGGAAACCATAAAGGAGAAAACCCCTGCAATTTCATTCGAGATAGAATGAGCAACAATAGCAAAAAGTAAAACCCAAAATATGGAGATGTCCTTCAACAACTTCTCTCTCTCTCTCACTTGTCCTCTCTCTTACTCATGTGAGCTTGATGAGTGAGTGAATGAATAAATAGAGAGGCACCCTCTCTATTTATACGTTATCTTGACTTAAATTTTTCTCTCAACAGGGCTGACTTCTCTAGGAGATTCTAATAACCCTATTATAACTTAACTTTGGGGTCTAATGCCCCGACATACAATAGAGGATTAACCTCAATGACTTTACATGACTTAAAGACAATAATGACTCTCCCAATCAAAGGAATAAACATCTTCATCGAGGTACAATAAAATACAATATGAAATATACAGTGAATATCTTTCAAAGTTACAACTACATTAACACTCCCTCTTAACTAAGAAGGTATTCTCTTGACACAGATATCAATACATATAGGCACAAGTCTTCAATGTTGGATCATCATTGTCACTGCTGCTGTTGACCTCATCATCTCGACCAAATGGTGATATCTCTCGAATCTACACGTCATAGGAAGTTCTATAGAGCCAACCCTTTTTCATTCTGGATGTAGGCCTAGCCTCCACGTAGGTCTTTAAGTCATCAAGTAGGTATAGCTCAAGACTTATTAAATTGCCTCTGCAAAACCTGAAGGAGCATCCCAGGACTCATTGTATGCCTCTACAAATCCTGAAGGATCTCCCAGGACTGATTATATGCCTCTGCAAAACCTAACATATCTCCCAAGACTGATTATATGCCTCTGCAAAACCTAAATGACCATCCCAAGACAGATTATATGCCTTTGCAAAACCTGAAGGATCTGCCACGACTGATTATATGCCTTTGCAAAACCTGAAGAAGCATGCCAGGACTGATTATATGCCTCTGCAAAACCTGAATCCCCTACTACCATCTTGTCGTCTTCAGATCGTCTCATCGTCACACAAAGCACAGCCTAGATGCACACATCTCAACTAGAACGACCACAGCCCTTACATTTGCACCATGGGAGAACACACCTACCACCAAGTGAGAAAGGATCTCATGCATTCTTCCGGACTCATCACCTTCCCGTGGAGGGAACCTCGATTTGAAGTACACCAAGCTTCTCTTTGAAGTATTCAAACTTCACTCTGGCTAATGGCTCGGCCAACACATCGGCTATCTGGTCGTCCGTTGCAACATTTTGGAGCTTCACTACTCCTCTCTACACCATATCCTTGATATAGTGGTACTTCATCTCAATGTGCTTCGACTTGTCATGAAATACTGGGTCTTCGAACAACTTTACGCAACTCTGGTTGCCACAGAAGATACAAGTTGCCTCTAACTAGAGATCAAACAAATCAGACAATAGCTTCCTAAGCCATACTTCCTCACAACTAGCCAAACAAGGTGCGACATACTCTGCTTCGGCTGTACTCAGCGCCATGCAGGACTGTTTTCTGCTAAACCAAGAGATCACACCTGACCCCATACTGAAGCAGCACCACGAGGTGCTCTTCCTATCTACGGCACTGCCAACCCAGTCTGAATCAACATAACTCTACAGGTTAACCTTTTGATTCGCATCATACCCGAACCCATAATTAACTGTACCCTTTAGGACCTCAATATATACTTTGCAACAACTAGGTGAACTTGTCTTGGATCCATCAAGGACTGGCTCAAAGTGCTCACAGCAAAGCATATGTCTGGTCTAGTGTTTGTTAAGTATATCAATGATCCAATCATCTGACGATACATCATGGCATCAATTGACTCTGATGAAGCATCGCAAAGTAGCTTCAAGTTTGATGCCATGGGTGTGGCTATTGCTTTGCAATCCATCATCCTAAACCTCTTCAGGATCTCTACAGTATACTTTCCTTGACCGAGGAAGACTCCATCTGCACTCTGCTACACCTCCATAGCTAGAAAATAATGCATCATGCCCAAGTCCTTCATCTCGAACTCGACAACAAGCTTCCTCTTTGTATATGTAATCAACCCATCCTCACATGTCATCTACATACAATAGGAGTATTACTGGGTTCCCTTTCTCAACCTTGTAGTAAAGGTTGGAGACTGCTTTATTCTTTATAAAACCCAAACTAGTCAGGAAACCGTCCATCCTGACGTACCATGTCCCAGGCGCCTGCTTCAATCCATACAAGGATTTCTTCAATTTGCGCACATGAGTCTGCCTATCATGCGTCTCAAATCCAAGTGGATGCTCCACATACACTTCCTCTTCTACTACACCATTCAAGAATGTTGTCTTAACATCCATCTAGTGTATCTTCCATTTCATCATTGCAACCAGAGCAAGTATTGTTCTAATGGAAGTGTATCTGGCTACAGGTGCAAAAGTCTCCTCATAATTTATCCCTTCTTTTTGGGAGTAGCCACGTGCCACAAATATCGCTTTATATTTCTCTATGCTGCCATCTACAGCATGCTTGATCTTGTAGATCCACTTGGAAGTCACACCAAACTTCCCTTCTGGTCTCGAGACCACATCCCAGACATCATTCTTCATGATCGACTAGTATTCCTCGATCATGGCATCCTTCCATTCTCTCTTTTCTACCGCTTTTTCATAGCTAGAAGGTTCATTGTTAATGAGGTTGCATAGCAGGGCTACATAGTTGGAGTATGGCCTAGGTCTCTTGCTTTCTTTGTGTATTCCATCTAAAGCGCCATATCTCTCTCCATCTAGAATTGCCTCTCGTACCCATGCTGGCTTCCTCTTGTAAGAATTCTTCTCATGGGGTGGATCTACAGGTTCCTTAGGTTCTTCCATTTCTCGATCTTCTTTTGGAGTTGCTTCATTCATTGTTGTATCTCGAATCCTGGGTACTTCTGGTTCTTCAATGTCTTCAATAGGTGGTTTTCTGGATTTGTTGTATGCTGAGTCTTCGTCAAATGTCATGTCCCTACTGATATCGATCCTCTTGTACCTTGGAAAGTATATGCAGTAAGTCTTCAAGTTTTTACTATATCCCACAAATATTCCCTTCTTTCTTGAAGAGTCTAACTTCGTTCTTTTATCCTTCGGAATGTGTATGTACACCGAGCAACCAAATATTCGGAGAAAGCTTCTTTTGGTGTCTTATTGTCCAATATTCTATGTGGAGTAGGATTTTGTACATACACGGTTGTTCTTGCAGTTTCTTCCCATAAATGCAGAGGAAGATCTTCATCATGAAGCATTGCTCTTGCTGCTTCCATAATCGTTCAATTCTTCCTTTCTGCAACTCCATTTTGTTGTGGATAGTATGGAGTGGTCAACTCCCTCTTAATCCCTGAAACTCTGCATAATTCCTTGAATTCTTCTTATGTGAATTCTCCGCCATTGTGTGATCAAAAGGTCTTGATTTTCTTTTCCATGTGATTCTCTATCAGAGAGCTTTGAATTCCTTAAATTTGTTGAATACTTCATCTTTGTTCTTCAAGAAGTATATCCAAGTCTTCCTAGAAAAATCATCAATGAAAGAAACATAATATATATACCCACTCAATGAACTGGATGACATTAGAACACATACATCAGAGTGGATGACTTCCATGATTCCTTTTGCTTTGCTCTCGCTACTTGGAAATGTCTTCTTTATGTTCTTCCCTTTCGCACATCCTTTGTAGATGCCTTCATGCTTTGTCTAGATTTCAGGAAGACTGTTAACTGCTTTGCTTGCAAGTGATAGTGCTCTATAGTGCACATGTGCAAGCCTTCTATGCCATAATTCACTTGGCTCCATGCAGTCTTGGATCAAGACTTGTTCAAGTTGGCCCTTCAATTTGTATAAGCCTCCCTCTTGCTCTCCAATCACTACTACATCATCTATGGTCTTTCCTTTTGGCCACATGAGAATTTGGCCATCAATAAATGCAACCCTCATACCTTTTGCATCCAATGCAGATATGGAGAGAAGATTCTTCTTGATTGCTGGTACATATAGAACATCCTTCTTCTTGAAAGATTTTCCAAAGTTCAACTTGTAAGAGGCTTCACCACTTCCTTTTATAGGGTATTGGTAGTCATCCGCAAGTTTCACCTTGTGAGGTGACTCATGTTCAAATAGATTCACAAAGGATTCTTTAAATCTCGTCATATGCTTGGAAGCCCCACTATCTACAAGCTAATCGTTGCTCCCATGTGAAATAGTCCTTGTGAGAGATGAAACCAAAACATATTTTTCATCGATTGAAGAATCTTCACTGTCTCCTTTGGTTCTCTTGTTGGGAGGTTCATCATCCTCTGCAGTGTGAGCATGATGTCTTTTCTTGTTGTTCTTCTTCTTTTTGTTCTTGGGAGAATCTTTGAAAAAATGTCCCTTCTCATCACAAGTATAGCATTTGATATTAGATAGATCTCTCCTAGGTCTTCTAAGGTTATCCCTCTGATTCTGGTGGTGATGTTTTTCTTTCTTGTGATGAGAGTGCTCCCTTTTGTTATTCTTGGTGTGTGTTGTGAGAGCTTGATCTTCATTTCCCATGTTTTCTTCTCGAGCTATAATTCGAGCTTCTTCTTGTGAGCATTCCTCCCACATCCTACTGAAAGTGATTAACTTTCTTCTAGCACAAATTCCATGAATAAAGGAGTCCCATGACCTAGGGAGACCATTCAAGGTGCTCGTCACAACTTCTCCATTCTCTATGTCTTCTCCCACAGCTTCAAGTTGTTCCTTGAATTGAGAGACCCTTGTAAAGTATCACTGTATGGTCTCTGCATTCTGAATCTTCACATTCTTCAACTGATTTCGCAAGGTCATCTTTCAATTTATATTCTTTCCTTCAAATAGCTTGGTCAAGCAAATCAAACATCTCTTGGCCTTAACCAAGTTCCTTGATAGAATCAGCAATAATCCTCTTGGCCTTAACCAAGTTCTTCTTGTGTAAGGCTTTAGCCTCTTCTCCCTTCGGAACTAGAACCTCTTCATTTATGCAGGTGTCCAATTCATTCTCTTCAAGGACTAGTGAAATCCGATACTTCCATGCTCGAAAGTTATCAGCTCCTTCAAGCTTATCCTCAAGCTTGGTGTGGTGAGACATCTTTAATGAGAACCTCAAATGGAAATACAAAAGATTTAGATCTTACCAATTTGATATGCCTGGGCTAGATCTTGAGCTAGTTTTATGCAGTTCCGGTTTTTCTGGTCCAGAGTCAAACTAGGGTTTGACTTTCCCCAAGTTTAAACCAACCAAAAATTTCAATCTTGGTCTCAAAATTTCGATTTTAAGGAGAACAATCATAGACTGATCACAATCCAAAATTCCACTTCTGTGAAAAGCCCTAATTTCGTGCGGTAGTGACAGGCCAAAAAATTAAAAATGCTCAGAATCAAATTCTGCTTCAACAGAAAAATGCGCCCCTCTAAAGTGAGTTAGCCTAGCCTCCTTTCCTTGATGATCTGTGGAGAGAGACCCAAAAATTAAAAAGCCCTAACTTCTGCAGCTGCACTATGCCTTCTTCACAGTTTGGCTCTAATACCATGTTAGATTTTTACAGTTTATTCAATATGATCTAGGATTTTATCTAAGAGAATAACATGCACATCAATAATCACAAGATACAAGAGACGCAAAGATTTTCCTCGGGGAAATCATAAAGGAGAAAAACTCCGCAACTTCCTCAGAGATAGAATGAGCAACAATAGCAAAAAGTAAAACCCAAAATATGGAGATGTTCTTCAACAGCTTCTCTCTCTCTCACTTGTGCAAACTTGTCCCCTCTCTTACTCATGCGAGCTTGATGAGTGAGTGAATGAATAAATAGAGAGGCACCCTCTCTATTTATACGTTATCCTGACTTGACCTTTTCCCTCAAGAGGGCCGACTTCTCTAGGATGTAGATTTTTCTTAAGTTTTCAGCCACCGATTCCAAGTAAAAATTTGCATCAGTTTATTTCAATCTCAAAAATTAAATTGCCGGAAATAAACATAAATTTTTCTAACTTAAAACACTGCTGTAAATTAAATCTTTCACTGACAGAAAGTAAATATTCAGCACTCCATTCAAACACACGGTACTCAGAATTTTCAACCAAAATGGCTCTGGAAAAACCCACTAGGGGAAAACCAATCAGAGAGAGAGAGAGAGAGAGTTTTATTATGCCTCAGGAAAAATCAAACATTCATTTTTACAGTCAAAATCAAACTTATCTCAACCAGCAGATTGTCTCGTTTTCCGTGCAAGAGATGCCTAGATTTTTGTGCAAAGTTTCTTCCTCGAAAACTGTGCCAAATCAGCAGCAACCTCCAGTCTCAATTTCTGTGCAAAACAGGAATTATTCTGCCCTCGATTTCTGTGCAATAAATGTAGGAAATCTATACAATACGAACAGCATTAAATGCTGCCATACAAACCTCGAAACTCATGCCTGCAAAAACTCAGAATGCTGCCTCGAAACTTGTGCATGTACCTTCCTTGATTTCTATGTTGAAACTAACCTTGGAAACTGTGCCCAAACTGTATAGTATGGATGCAATAAATGAAGTCGTACAGTTTCTCGAAATTTGTGCCCACAGTAAATGCAGTCCGTACAATCTCCTCGAAACTCGTGCCCACAATAAAAGCAACCCGTACAACCTCAAGATCTGTGCAAATAATAAATGGTTGTCTTGGAAATCGTGCCCACCAAAACCCTTCAACAAGTTGGCTCGATTTTCGTGCCCTTCTCTCTTCTTCAGCTCTCTCTTATTCACTCACTCAAGAATGAATTCATCTTTTGCCTTTTGCTTGCTTTTTGCATCTCAACCCTAGGCAGGTGAAGAGATCTTAATCCAATGGCTAGGAATGAATTAGATCAATGGCTGAAATTAATTACTCACATCTTAAATAAAAATGTTAATTTCACCCACCCACTTAAATTTATCAGAAAGTGACTTTAATCTTATAAAGTCACATTAAATTCTTTTTAAATCATTTAATGCAAGTTCACTTTATTTCCCTTCACTAGGTGATTAAAGGCTAAAGTCACCTAGGGGGAACACTTCCCTAGGTACAAAAACTAACATAGGAGAGTCTAATAACCCTATTATTACTTAACTCTAGGGTCTAATGCCCTGACATACAATGGAGGATTAGCCTCAATGACTTTACATGACTCAAATACAATAATGCCTCTCCCGATCGAAGGAATAAACATCTCCGTTGAAGTACAATAAAATACAATATGAAATATACAAGTGAATATGTTCCGAAATTACAATTACATTAACATCCTTATCATCCAGAAAGGCATCTACAAATTCGAGGTGAGTATCTCAACCAAATTATCCCTGTTTAATTTTCCATGCATTGTCCATCAATCAATTTTAATGAAAACTCTCTTGTAGAAAGTAGGAAAATTCATCGTGGCATTTTATACTTGGAATATCAAAATTTGACGATTTGGGTTTTGACGGCTATCATCCAAACCCCAAACCCAAACCTAGGCGTCACCCTTGGACTCCATTTACCCATGCTAACATGGCACTGAACTCCTAGGCAAATTGCCCTCCCTTTATTGTCAACGTTTTTTAGAGTATGTTTTGTTCCAGTTTTGTTTGGATCCCATATATTCTTACATTTGTCATCCAAGCAATTAATCTAGTGTGTTAAAAGCCTTAATTCAATTATTGGAGGAGTCAAAAATCCTTGGAAGTGCTTGAAAATTGGAGTCAAACAAGATCAACCAAACGTTTGAGCCTAGATACCTGTATCAATTCTTGCACAAAGACATGGTTAAACGCAAGGGTGTTAACTACAAAAGAAACCCGAAAAACATGCATTTAAACAAAAATAACATATACGTCCAAGAGATCTAATGCAACTAATCAGTAAAAAATAATCAAGCAAGAAATTTCTTACCCTACTGAGATTACTTCTCCTTGTAGGCCCACAATAAACCATACAAATACAACAAAAATGAATGATACAGATTACCTCATGAATTATGCAATGTTCATCCACACACTTGAGCCATACACCACATGAGACCACCAATGTCTTTATGTTATTCCAAAGAGTATTACAATTACAATACAACACTTGAGCATTCCTTCGGTCCTCTAACCATGAGAAACAATGAACCGAGAACCGGCTTAAATAGCCGAATGAGAGAGGGTGGGAGGGGGTGCTACCTACACTAAAGAAAGAGTGGGAGTTGATCTAAGTTAATTTGAGTTAAACTAGAGTGGAACTGAGTTGATCTAAGTTAACCTGTAGTGTGACTGGAGAGGTAGGTGACATCTCATTCACTTACCTCACCTAACCACTCATTACATGACAACACACAACCAACCACTCGCTTGCTTATGAGGTTAACATCTCCTTCTCCCTCATGCGTGAGTTTAATCTGTTGAATTATTGTAACTTCGAAGAATATTCTAAATGTATTTTATTGCTGTAACCTTTCGGAGATGTTATTATTCCTCCGTCAGGATCATATTATTGTATTAGGTCAGTAGCAAGTCATGAGGAAAACCCTCTGTTGTAAGTCAGGTCTTTAGCACCCTCCCAAATATAGTATTAAATTGTTTTGAGTCCTCCTAGAGAAGTCGCTCAGTCAAGTTTAGTGGGGCCGACTTAGTTGAGTGAAAAATTAAGTGAGCGAAAGAATATAAATAGAGAGAGGCGCTCCTCATTTGTAAGACACAGACACACACTTGTGTAGCGCATGAGAGAGAGAGAGAGAGAGTCTTATCTGCAAGGAGGAGAAGGACCACTCTGAAGTCTTATCTTTTATCTTTTTTGTTATCTATATTGAGGAAGCTTTTTTTGCTGGGTTTTTCCCTTTAGGGTTTTCCCAGGGTAAATCTGCGTTGATCTTGTGATACTGTTTCTTTCAGTGATCCTGTATGCTACTTTTATTATGAAATTGAATTGAATGTTGATAATCTAGCTTAGCATAGAGAATCTTAACATGGTATCAGATCTAACCTGAATAGGATAGCTTTCACAAGGTGAAAAATCCCTCTCTCCCTCTTCGACAAGAAATTAGGGTTTCGGAGAAAATTGGATTTTTGAAGATCTAATTGCATAGAAAGTTGCGCCCTCCTAGAGCGCATCCACTAAGGTCCTTCTTATGAGTACATACTCATAAGGAGAAAGAAGCAGGATTGCATCATCCTTGGACCTAAGTCCTAAAGTGATAGGGAGTGATTATCCTGTAATAGTATCCAGAGACTTTGGTTTTCGAGAATGTAGTAGGATTGCATCATCCTTGGACCTAAGTCCTAGAGTGATAGGGAGTGATTATCCCGTAATAATATCTGGAGACTTCAATCTTCGAGAATGTGGTAGGATTGCATCATCCTTAGACCTAAGTCCTAAAGTGATAGGGAGTGATTATCCTGTAATAGTATCCAGATACTTCGGTCCTCGAGAATGTGGTAGGATTGTATCATCCCTGGACTTAAGTCCTAAAGTGATTTGTAGACTTTCGTCTTCGCATGGTGGATTGCAGGTTGCTGCTGATGATGATGATGTTGTTGATCGAAAGATCAAAGTATTGTTGATGATGCTCAAAGTATTGATGATGATGTTGCTGATCGAAAGATCAAAGTATTACTGATGATGTTGCTCAAAGTATTGCCGATGATGTTGTTTATCGAAAGATCAAAGTATTGATGATGATAATGATGATGATCGAAAGGTCAAAGTATCGTTAATGATGATATTGATGATGGAAAAAGACTAAAATGCTAATGATGATGTTGTAGACCGAACGATCAAAATGTTGCTGCTACTGAAATTGAAGATGAAGACTATATGTCAAAGATGATGAGAAAGCTTCCAATGATTTATAGATGTATCGTCCTGATGATGTTGAAGATGCTCTCTCTCCTTCTCCTACTGCTGTTGTTGTTGTTGTAGAATACCCTTCTCATTAAAGGGGAGTGTTGAATTATTGTAACTTCGAAGAATGAAATTGAATTGAATGCTGATAATCTAGCTTAGCATAGAGAATCTTAACATAATCCACCAAACATTCGCTAGCTTCATTGGCACATTCACTAGAGGTTGATGGCATCCTCTTCCTCTAATCATATGATATGCCACACTTAAAACATATCATATCCAAAGTTTTAAGTCTTGTGAAGAGGGGTCCACCCTCCCCATACCACTCGCTAGCCTTCACATATGTTGGCGCATTCACCATTCATTGAAGTTGACGTCACTTACAAATAACCATTCTCTACCACTAAAAAAAGTAAACAAAAGTTTAAAACCATCACATGGAAAGGGTCGCATGTTTATGGGTCCCATGCCATGTCACTTTCCCCACTTTTTGAATGACTTTGGTCGCATGTTTAAAAATTGACTTCGATGCCAAAATGATGCATCTTTAGCATTAAAATGCCAATTCGATGATCCATTGCCTAAATAATGCCTTTGTTATCACATATATAGTAGTCGGACTACCATATTCTATTTTTCAGATTCAATACATTTTTTTACCCAGATCCCCCACATATGAGATGCTAAGATGAGCATTTATGATGGATCATTATTTATTTGATGGACTATAGTACTCTCCCATGCCAGGACTCAGTTTCAGGACACTCAGATTTAAGGACTGATGTAGCCATTTAGCCATGTGCAGAGCAGTTAGCAGTGCCTGGATTTGCATTAGTATTTTCTCATTGGACAAATATTGATTCAAATGGATTATTTGCATGACTATTACTCAGCTTATATTATATTGTGTTATGGTTATCATTGCTCTTATACTTATTTTTGTGGCATGTGTTAGCATTTAGTATCATGATCTGGCGATCATATAAATATGTGGGCTTGCAAGTATCTATATTATGTATTGATGTCCCTACTCAAAATTGGAAGTTCTTGATCTATACTCATTGGTTTTACTCTCCTTAGGGAGAATAGAGGTAGTCATTCCCATCATACTTTGACTTACTAGTATTGGTTTCATTATTCATTGTCTCCACCCATCCATTACCTTCCAGTTGTGTTTCAGCCCGACTTACTACTTGACTTGTGGCATGGAGGACCTTTCCCTGCTAAAGCCTTTGTTGGACAAGCCTCCCTGTTTATTTGTGTCTCGGCTTTGAGTGGCCTAGGATGTGTTTGCTTACCTGAAACAAGTAGCGGTGCCATCAATACAATGTATTTGGAAATAAAATGAATATCTTATAAAAAGCCCATTCATGAAAAGTAGTGTTTTTTAACATACGTGAATGCAAGGCGAGCCTAATGAAATTGGCTCTGAAAAATATTGCAATGAAATATCTTAAAACATTCATGAAAAGTAGTGTTTTTCAACATACATGAATGCATAAAGCCTAAATGATAAAAGTCCGTATAAAAATACGTGGACAGAGGCTATGGAAAATCAAAGGCCCAAAAAGCAATAGTTTCTAAAAGTTATATCTAAAGATTGTTGGCCTTACTTGTATTGAGTTGGATTGTGAGCATTTGTCAAGGTGAGTAAGCACCTCTGAAGTAGTTCACCCATTTGTGAGGCACTGCCATCCCCTTTGTTGTTGTTTGTCCGGCATATGGCTATAGTGAGTATCCCCTTTCCATATCCAAAGTGTCACAGTGTTGAGTGGGAAGTCATCCTTTTGCCTAACCTTATGAATTTTAACCTTCACTCTTCACTAGCAAATTGACTACAACTATGAAGTGAGTATAGTCTTGAAAGTTTGGTCTGAGTTATAATAAATAAAACCCTATATATGTGTTTGGTTGATGTATCGCCAATGAGGTGATTGCTACTTGTTATGATTGTTACTTAAATGATTTGTAGAGCATGTCTTGGCCTTTTAACACTTGCAGCAGATGGATGTCAACTTGAGTTATATTATTGGTATCTCGTCATTTACAAGTTATTATTTTGTCTATTTGACATGGTAGATGATCAGGCAGAGACTTTGAGAGGGTATGAGTATATACCTTAGATGGATTTGGACTTTCTGAGTCCAATGAGATAGCTTGTGTTCAGTTTCGGGTACTTACAGAGATGATCAGGCTCATTTTACCCTTCTGGTGCAGTTTTGCTTCACTAGAGGGCAAGCCTAAACAGGGAGATGATTTTGTTGGATCTTCTAGGGAACTATATGGGGCATAGGGGGTCCAGCCACTTGATTGTACCATAGTACCCCCCTCCTAGAGAGCCTGGTGGGCTCAGTTGGATAACGCAAGCACCCTAAGAGGCTGTTTTGGCAGGTTCATGTTTCCCGAGGCAAATTAAAAAATAATTAAATGGCTACTGAAGAATTCGATTTGGGCTACTGAGGCAAGGAAATGGCATGGGATGAGTTCTGGTGATGAGAGTGATGTCTTCCACACCTTCTCCAATAGTTGCAGCACCTAAATAGGCCCACATCTATTTTTAGGGCATTTTATATTATTTTCTGGAGCTTTTGGAGGCTCACAATTTCCTCAAGGAGGCACAATTTCACAGTTTAAAATTTATATTATTTTTATTGTGCCATGGGGACACCTAGAGGGAGTTAGTTAACACTCCATGGACCCACCATGTGCTCCATTTATTTCTTGTTGAGTGGGATCCCCTCTCCTAGGGTGATTTAGTCCACTTTTATATTATATTGTTATATTGATCCATGTATTGTATGTTGAGCTCATCTCAACCATTGATTGGACATTTGTATCTTTTAATCTTAGCCACTCATTTGTAAAGTGGTTATGATTTTGGTTCTCTCATTCCTATTTAAAGGAGAGAGCTTCTCATTTGTAAAGGGTCTTTAGCTCTTGGATCTAGATAATAGAAAAACTTTTCTTGTGGATATTTCTTGGATCTCCTTTGCATCTGGTGTTCTTAGATGGTGATTGGAAAGTCTTATGCTTCCTAGCATTCGGGAAATTTTTGTGAGATCTATATATTTTTTCGGGAATATTTGTCTTGTCTATAGGAGGGCAACATCAAATTGGGCATTTTTGCAGGGGCTCCTCAACTCACTTGGATTGGCTTCGCTTGTATCAAGGGGTTTTCATTAGTTTCATTGCAATCTATGATTTCTTCTTGCTATTTCTGTAGCATCTTGCTTTTTCTCATGATGCAGCAAATTTGATATGGCTGACATTTGTTGTGCAGGAGAGAGGGCGCATTGACTTCTTAGAGCAAAACATTGGACATAGAACTCGCTCAAAGCTTCTCAAATTGATTGGGATAGCAAGGATCATCATCATCAAGGCATCTACAAGGATTTCTAGGTAAGATCTACATGTTAGTACCTTTCTTCCAGATCTCAATCCATTGGCATTTGCTTTCTTCATTTTCACATTAAAATCCCATAATAATAAAAAACCAAAAATACTAAAAAATAGACCGCTTGATCTCTGGCCAAACCACTGCTAGGTTTTGTAGATTGGGTCTTCCCCTCACCAAATCTTCCTCAACGTTGAGCTAGAAATGGTTGGTTTTCCCTAGATCTAAAAAATTGGCCTCCCAAACCCTAGCAATATCCATCAAGCTGTTGATTTTTCCCATGATATGACTTTTTCGGCAAAATACATTTTTGGGTTTGTAGATCGGGGTATTTCCCAGGCGGGTCTCCTCCAACACTGAGCAGATAGTGACTCCATTTCCCTAGATCTGACTGGCACTAATCTCCAGCCCTAGCGCTCCCCCCTCTTTTGCCTGTTTTTCCTATGTTTTGACTTTATCCAGGTAACTCGGGTTTTCTGATATTGTCATATCTTTCATCGAGTCTATCCATCAGTACTAGGTAGCCCCAATCTTGTTCCAACCCTCCTTGCATTGGTTACGTTTCCCAAGGCAGCGAATATCTTCACCTGTTGCTAGTACATTAACCCCATATCTAGTACTTACATCATAGGTCACTTGTGTCCCACTTTGGATCAAACCTCACACTTCCTAAACCCTAATCCAAAGCCTTGGTTCACCTAGTGACATCATCCATAGATCTAAGGTTTCCATCACGTTACACCTTACGTACCTCAAGTCCATTTGATCTGATCTGGTGTCTAGGTTTGATCTCTCCTGTCAAGAGTAGATCTGGGTCTCCCCCATTGTTGTCTTGGGCTAAAATAACATAAAGTGAAGACTGCCTCAATTGGCGTGACAACCATCCATTTGGGAGTTGAGGCAATCTTGGTTCCACCTCCTTAGTTGCTTGCCCCTTTACTGTCCATTCTGGATCCATCTCACATAGACAACTACAAGGTTGGTGATAACAGCCTTCTGGGATGTTTTAGCCGCTCGAAACATAGGAAAAGTGGCCTCTGGGGTAAAGAGGACACTCTTAGTATGAAAACAAGTATCCCCACGCCAAAAACAGACTCCAGGGGACCTACCACATGTCCATACGAATCAATTAGAATGCCTAGCATGTTTATAAACACTAACACAGAGGCTCGAATAACCTCCTAAGTCCTAACTACCAAGACGACTACCCCAACTTTGGAGGTGTGAGCGAAAAAGTCATAAATTATTAGTCATTTGTTGAACAACCAATAATTACAGAGGGAAAAAACACTCTGGGATAGTCGGCTTGATGCCCAAGTCTAAGAAGTCGAGCCTTTCATAAAAATTGAACATTCTAGAACATTTTTTACAATTTCCCCAAGGGGGTATGAACATGTGTTACAAAAAATTTTGAACAGACTCCCAGAAAAAGCCTGGCAGACTTCTAAACTCTGAAAAATGAACAAGTATACTTGTTCCACTTTGTCGGCTTGCTTGAAAAAAGCACCAAGTACAACTTAGCTGGTAACAAGGACAACACATGTAAACTATGTGGAAATAATGCTAAAAGGTGGCGACTACTCTGCTTGTAGAGAAGGCATTAAATGGGAAGCTTTCCCTAGTGCAAAGTGTAAGAGACGAAGGAAGACATTAAGAGACGATACAGGAACAAGGGCAGATCGTAAGTGGGAACAACCAAAACTTATGATGGCAACTGGTGAGAAATCGGTAACAAATACAAAACTAAGGGAGGACGTCAGGTCTATAATCATGGGAGTTTCTCTCAACGTGCCTTAGGAAGCCTTCTACCCCTTAGGCCTAGTTTATAATCAGCATGGGGAGTTGTGGGTTTGCATTGCAAAAGGTGGTGGTTTGGTGTTGTTAATTGTTATCAGGAGTGCAAGCTCGTTGTCTGGAGTGGCGGCCATTAGGATGGATTTGAAAGGGGGGACAGTGGGGTCTGAGAGGAGCGGAAAGAAACAGGTTAATAGGGAGAAGTTGTGGAATGCTTAAGCCGCATGGCTCTAAAGGGATTCCATCCCTCCCTCAATTCGGTATGATATAGAGCTAATAGAGCAGGGCCTATGGCGCAAGCTAGAGGAAACTCAACCACCTTCGGAGTTTTCAGTGCTAGAGCAATGGATTCCAAAACCAAGTAAGTCGTGTGCTAGACAAGGTCCGTATGAAAAGAAAATCTCTCTCTACTAGGTCATGAAGGGGATCCTTAGACGGATGTTGCTGGAGCAAGAGGAAAAAGAGAAAGGGGCAAAGGTTTTGATCTAGTTATGGAAAGAAATGTATGTTGATACCATGCTAACGCATATGAATATTGACATCATTGCTAAAGAATTGGGCATCCGCTTACTCTTACGAATGGGTGTGGTAGGGACTCAAGGCGACGAGGTGTAGACAAGGAGAAGCGAAGTGACTAGAATCTAGTTGCATGACGGATAACATCTCCCCTTGCGAATTTCCAAGTGTTGTAATGGCTCTGCTTTGTGTTCTCGAAATGGGATTGAAATCATTCTTTTATTAAAATTTGTCTAGTTCTATTTTGTTGAAGGTTATTGTTTAGGTTGTTAGGATGTTTAGGCCTCAAGGCTCAAGTAGTTGTCATGAGTCTATATGTGCATGGTGCGACATGTCAGCAGAATGTAAATGCCATGTTTTTAAGGGTCTATACAACTTTAATGTCGATTATGTTAACAATTTGATGGCCTGTAAGCCCTGTTTTCTCCTTTGGGGAAGGGGTTGTGAGGGTATGTTTTATGTCGAGCAAGGACTAGTTAGGTGGATGTTTTGGAGATATCAGGAGGTGATACTGCCTACATGAATATGTATAACTTTTGTTGAATGTTAATATAATGTGACTTACAAAAAAAACAACCATGTGTCCTTACAAGATGTGTCTTTATTTAGAAAATTATTCCATTGAACCTAAGGTCATCAAAGAGTTGTCAGATTCCACCCCATCCTTGCTCTAAGTTCTCGTTTAGGATGTGCATAATCTTTTGGGGTTGTTCCAAATGGTCTCTTATATTGGAATTCTCCATGATGTTACGTATGAAGTCTTCCTTCTTGGGACATTGGCTTGTAATCTTTTGGATTTCATCTTCCATCTTTTATGACGATTCTTCGACCACTAGAGGTTCATCATAAGTCACAAACATAAATAAAATATAAACTAATAATTGATTAATAATAATTATAATTATCATTATTCTAAAGAGGACACGATTCCTCTCAATAGGGTGCATAATAATATATAAAAGAGGCCCTCAATGTAATATTAATCATCTTTATTCAATTATTATTCAATATGTATTATTTATGAAGATGGATCTCTTCTTTATCCGGATACAGATTCTCGTATAACACTGAATACAGTTAAATTGGTATCACAACAGTTGCTCCTCCCTTGAGCTCGGATTCGGCTCCTCCCACTTTGAGCTCAGTTTGGGCTCACCCATACAGACCTCACCTTAGTCAACTCTCCACTTTCTCTTCCACTCATACTCATTTTCGGCCACCTTCCCTCACACATCTCTCCTCTTCCCCATTCCGTCCACCACCACCAACCATCTCCTCATCTGCCTGCCTGCGCACACCTCCCATATTCCATCACCCAACACCTACTCCACACCTCGTTACCTTCCACTATGTTCCCCCCCATCCTCTTCTCTCCTTCTGCACTGAGCATGATCCCATCCTGCTCGCATCTTCCACTAAACACCTACTCCCTTCATCACTGCACACTCCTCACAAACCCAAGTGACCAATCTCCATCGATTCCTCGACCTCCATTCCATGTTGCGCTCTTTTCCAACCCTGCACCTCCTCTACACAATGTTCTCTTCCCCTGCAGTTCCTGCCCCCCCTGCAAGCTCGTGTTCTCTCCCTTGTGCTCCTCTTCCTCATGCAGCTCCTGCCCCCGCAACTCTTCCCTTCTCCACCACTGGTCCACGCCACCCATCCATTACTCCACCATTTCCTCCCCACCTGCGCCTCCACCCATTTGTCTGCATCCTCGATCCACCTCCTCTCGCGCTCTCCTTCTGCCATGTTGGAGTTTGTGCAACTTCAAAAGCTATTCTTATTGTCCTCCTTCAGGAGTTGAACTTATTGTAATCATTCATACAAACGCTAGAAAGAACAATGTAAGCCTTGGGGTGAAAAGCCAGCAATAAAAGAATAAACTAAAAATTGTGATATATAAAACTATATTGCTCCCCCAAGTGAAGTCGGCCCCAATTAACTTCTGAGTGGGAAAACAGTATAAATAGGAGGCGCCCCTCCTCATTATTTCATACAGTAGCTCAGAGAAGTGTGCAATTTTCTGGGAGAAAGAGAAGTTCGCATACACTATAGAAGAAGATTGTTTTTAGGCTTTCAATCTTTATAAAGCATTTCCATATTTTTCTATTATTTTTTTCATTGTACTCTGGTCTCATAATTATTATCTCTAGACGAAGGTTGGTGGGCTTTCTCCCATTTGCGTTTCCCAGGTGAAAAATACTCATGTTATTGTTCTGTGCTTTATCTATCCTCTAGTGATCCTATTGATAAATGCAATTAAGATATACTACTATAATCTTAAGAAAATCTAACACGGTATCAAAGCAGTGCTGGAAGAAGCCATTGTAGGAACTTCCTCTGCAACCTGTTGAAACTAGGGTTTCATCTTTCAAGGTCTTCACTCAACCTTTTGGCAGAAATAGAGCCTTGGAAATTTCACTCTAAGGAGGGCACATCTTTTGGTGAAGACAAAATTTAATTCTGAGAATTTTCAATTTTGATCTAATTCTGCAGCTGCAACAGAAATTAGGGTTTCCAGTTTTGACTACTTTCTCCATAGTTTTGGCTCGACTCTACCTCTTCTCAAATTGCCTCTCTAGGGCGCATCTATCTATGGAGTCAGTTTTCCAAAACTCCAACTTTCATTTTTGACCTAGCCTCTGCTAGGGTCTCAAATCCAGATAGATTTGCAGTCAAGATGATCAGCATGAAGGTTGAAGATCGTTTGGAAGGGGCTTCCAACTTCTTCCCTTGGAAGTCTAACATTCTTCTTCTACTAGAAGAAAATGACCTATTATAGTTAGTAAAGGCAAAGGTCCCAGAACCAGAAGCCGAAGAAGACAAACCTCGTTGGAGAAAGAATGATGCCAAAGCGAGGAGGATTTTAGTGGACTTAGTTAGAGATCACTTGGTTCCTCGAATCTCAGAAAAGACAACGGCGAGGAGAATGTTCAAAACCCTAAAGAAGCCTATTTGAACACAGTAGCATCAATGTGACTCTCACATTGAGGAATCAACTGTCAAATAGGAAGATGACGAATTCCGAGAATATTGCCTCATATTTCATGAGGATCACCGAGCTCCAGGACAAGTTAAAGTCCAGTGGAGACAATCTTGAAGAAAAGGATCTCGTTATGACCACCTTAAATGGTCTCCCACCATCTTGGGAGTCTTTCATCCAAACTATAAGTGGTCGAACCAAGTTGCGCAAATTTGATAAGCTATGGGTATAATGCACTCAGGAAGAAACGAAAATCGCAGCACGCCAAAGACTTCATGGTACTCAACCTGAGGAAAATCAAGCGTTCGTATCTCATGCCAAGAAAGGCAAGGGAAAGGGAAGGAAGTCGTACATTCATAAGCATCAAGACAAGAAATCAAGTCCTCCCCCAGATCAAAAGAAACAAACGAAGGATCTATCTCAAATCCAATGCTACAGGTGCAAGAAATACGCTCATTATTCGAGTAGTTGTCGAAGTTCACACAAAAGAAAGCATGAAGCTTCAACTGCTGATGTAGAAGATCATCATCACAAGAAATCGAAGAATGAAGATCATACAGAATTCTTCTTCATATCAGCCCTATCAGGTATTGTTCCCACCACTAGTGATACTTGTCTCATAGATAGTGGTGCATCTAGACACATGACAGGATATAAAGAAAATCTCTCAGAAGTAGTTGAGAAGGATTATCATCTTCAAGTTGCACTTGGATATGATGCCAATTACACTGTGAAGGGA
The DNA here is from genome assembly GCA_001517045.1 of Pseudotsuga menziesii. Taxonomy (NCBI): domain Eukaryota; kingdom Viridiplantae; phylum Streptophyta; class Pinopsida; order Pinales; family Pinaceae; genus Pseudotsuga; species Pseudotsuga menziesii. The sequence goes on from LPNX011219835.1 coordinate 308,857, forward strand.
TCTAGGGCTACCTCCCTTCAGCTAGAGTCTAATGACACTCTACATTTAAGTGATGTGCTCTATGTACCTGGTATGAAAATAAATCTTGTTTCCATCTCAGCCTTAGAAAACAAAGGATATAAAGTAGCATTTTCAGATGGAAAAGTACTTGTTTGGCAGAAGCATTGAAGCATGGATACAACCAAAGTAACTGGTATGGGAGGGGAGAGTTTGTATCAACTGAACACTCCACCAGTCCAAGCCCTAGTCCATGACTCTAAAAGTATGGGTGAGCTATGGCACAAAAGACTAACTCATATAAATTACAGAGCTCTCCCAGCGATGAAGAACATAGTTACAGGTATACCAATGCTACAAGTAGACCATTATGGAACATGTAGAAGATGTGCACTTGGCAAAAATACCAAGAAATCCTTCCTAGATAGTGAGAACAGATCCAGATAATGAGCCACTGATTTTGGTCCTATATGTTGATGACTTGTTTCTTACTGGAAATGAGAAACTTATCTTATGGTGTAAGAAGAAACTCACCTCTGAGTTCAAAATGAAGGATCTTGGATTGATGCACTACTTGGGATTAGAAGTATGGCAGAGGCAAAAAGAGATTTTCCTAGGACAAGGAAAATACACCATAGATATACTAAAGAGATTCGAAATGTTGGACTGCAAGTCCATAGCTACTTCGATGGATGCTAACTTGAAGAAGCTGAGGGATTCTGCTTCAGAGTCAAATTTTATTGATCCCACTATGTATCGCTAGTTGATTGGGTCCTTGATATATCTGACGAACACCAGACCAGACATTTATTTTGCTGTGAATGCTCTCAGTCAGTTCATGTGCGAACCGAGACAGATTCATTAAATTGCTACAAAACTGTTGGACACAATGGCCACGCTGAGAGGGGGGGTGAATCAATGTGTGAGCAATTTATAAAATCTTTACCTTCTTTTAGTCAACCTAATAATATAAAACATAATATAATCAAATGCATCAGTTCAATCAACCAAGAGTCATAAGCACATTGATCACATCAAAGAGACACAAAAATATTTGCAATTTGATCTTTATTTATTGTACATGGAAGACAACAATCTTCCCAATTACAATCGGCACCAACTGATAAGAAGAGCACTAACTCTGAAACAGGACCCAACCTGATTTTCTTAGCTCCAACTAAGAAGTTTGAGGAGTCCAATCCTCAAGTGCAAGTCAGTACTTGCAATCTTGATGCCAATCACTGATAGTTATCAATCCGCTGCTCAACAATCTCTGCTCATCATCTCTTCTCATCAACAACTTTTCATCTACTCATCACTGCTGCTCATCACTACTGCTGATCATAGCTATGCTCATCAATCATCTTGTTCATCTGCTCACTGCTGCTCATCATAGGTCTGCTCATCAACACTGATTGAATATGTCATCATCTAGGTCTGATCATCAACAAGGTTTAGGCTGTGTATGCAGCCTTGTCATCACAGTCTTCAAAGTCTGATAACTCAAAGTACAATCCACGTTCTTCATAAAGGAGTTCATCGAGATCATCATCTAGGTAGTAGCTTGCATCTCTATCATGGGGTAGGCATCATCATAATGAGACTACATTACTCACTAAACATTTACCACAGTATACATATCCACTGTATACATACTTCATCCAAGGTCTTCTCACATGCCAGGTTCTGCCAATGCACTGGACTTCAGGCTCATGCCAAATCACCACAGGATTCTGCTCATGCCCATATCATAGGACTGTTCATGTCAAATGTGTCACTGTTCACTATCAACTTTCCAAATCACTGTCAAGTTAATCTTTGATATGATTATTTTCAAACTCAGTCAGCCTGAGTCAACCTAAACTGATTCTTTTAAAAGCTTAGTCAAGGCTTCCTTTCAACCAATCAATTGACTTCAAAAACATAACCAACTTCTGTTCAACTAACTTCTATCCCATCAACTTTAGAAAACTCAGCCATTTACATAATGTGTCTTGTTAATCAGAACAAGAACTAATACAAGATGTCTCCAAGATAGTGTACTTACTTTGAGACTGCTTCAACATACCTTGTATATCTGTAGCTTCTCAAAATGCAACTAAGATTCTGAGGGTGACTTCTTTTACTGTCAGAGACACTTCATATGATTTAGGCTCCTTAAGTGATCATCCTTTTAGATCTGCGGTACTCAGGTCATACTATGTCTGCATATATCAAGGTCTGAAAAAAACATCAACAAGCTTTTCCCCATGTCATGGTTTTGCAAACATTCACCATACTTCATCAAAATTCAGACTGTGTAAACTTCGGTGACTGTCAAGATGATGTAGTCTGTAGACTCCATAATCAAAAGAAGAAGGCCTGCTTCCCTCATCCTAGAATTGGGATTGTGCAAGGGCTGTGGATAAGCCTCCAACAGTAGTCATATTGCAGCCTTGGTTAAAACCTTAAAAAGGGATAAAAACAAAGTCTTCAACCATTGATCCACCAAACCTTACTGCTGCTGCCTTTTGGACTGTTCCTCCTTCTATGCTGCTGCTACAGTTCACCAGTTAGGGCATCACTTCATCTTCTTTACTGCTGCAAACAAATTAGGGCTACAAAACACAAAAATGACATAAAATGAGCTTGATTGCTACTGCCAGATTGGGACTGCTCCTAACTGTGCTGTCAAAACATGAGGTCTATAAACTCCACAAAAGAGAGGTCTGCTATAAAGATCGGGTCCTTTTATCTCTGTTTGACGTGGTGAAAGATACAAACAGTGCTGCTGCAAATCCAAGTCTGTTGCTCCCTCATCTGAGCTTCATAACTCCAAAAAAATACAAAAAGATATCCTTTAAACCATTGAAAAATTCAGGTCAACAGTCCACTGAACTTATTTGCTGCTAGTCTACAATTTTCGTACTGTTCATGAGGTCTACTGCTGCTGCACTTTGAACCTGCTGCTAAATTCGGACTGTGGAAAAAAATTCGTCTGTTGTTGCTGCATTTACCTCAGTCACCTCAGAACAAAAAAACTTATACTACTGCTGCCACTTCCGAAGTTTACTGCTCCTTCTCTGCTCCTTCTCCAAATTCCTCAGACAATGCAGACTGCTCCTTCGCTGCTTCAACAGTTACATTCGAAATTCCTCAGAGCTATACGAATTTCACATTTGCAAAAATAAAAACTCGATAGGGTATTTATAGTGGTTTCCCAAACAATTTGAGCCGATATGTTGGAATTTATTATTTTTATTTATAAATTCTTTAATAGGCCGACTTTGCATTTGATCTAATATATATATATTTTTTTGTCAAAGTCTTCAAAATGTTTTGGTGCGAGACTTCATCAAATGCTTCAAGGAGCCACGTCTTCTTAACTTGTAGGCTTCAACAATTATAGATTAGGCTTCTAAAATTCTTATATTTCCAGACTTCAAGGATCATGTAAGTAGGCTTCTTCAAAGAGTGCTCAATCCATAAGCATGGGGTTCTTTCATAGGCCATGTTCATCAAATATTGCATGGGGTTCTATGTTCAAGGGTTTGCATATCAAGCCACATCAAGATCCAAGAAGCATGTCATCATCAACTTCAAGGGCTTCATCAAAGGAGCTTCAAGAACCACATATCATCTAGCTATGGCATTATGAAGGCTGCACCATCAAATTCAAGAACCAACAAGTGTGGGTCCAAGGACATCTTCAGGGCTTCTTCATCAAGCAAGGGGCTTCATGGGTTTCTTCGACCACCTCAACCAAACCAAGAGACCCCCAAGGGTCAAGATCCATCATGACATTACCTGTGGGGTTGCCAAACCTTCTCCAAGGGTACCATGACACCATCAGAGCATGAATGACCACAGAATAGGTCATTAATGCTTCTGCAACCCATCTAGGGCTTCTCCATCGTCTGTAAGGGTTTCAGGACCATCTCCAGGATCTTCAACATCTTCAGCAAGGTGGTGGCATCAAGATCCAGTCTTGTGGGTACAGGGACCTTGTCAACTGGGTACAAGGCGCTTCAAGGCACAAACCCACTCTGTAAGGGGTCCAAATCATTTCAAGGTACAAACCCACTCTGTGAGGGGTCCAAGGCACTGCAGGTGGGACTTTGTGGCATCAATGACATCCTGTGGGGCCATTGCAAGTCCATGTTGGCATCAATGACAATTTTATCAACAAAAACTTGTGCTCAGATACTTACGTGGCACTGTGCGATATGGTCTACGATATGATTCAAAATGTGACTTGAAATTGCAAGGGTTTAGAGGCTCAGATTGGGTCGGATGCTCTACTGATAGGAAGAGTACTTCACGATGTTGTTTCAGTCTAGGTTCTGCAGTTATTTCCTGGTGCAGTAGGAAGCAGAACTCAGTAGCTCGCAGTACTGCAAAGGCCGAGTATATGGCTGCTAGTTCAACAGCCTGAGAAGCAGTTTGGATTCGTAAACTTCTTGCAGGATTGTTTGGCCAAATTCCAGAGCCAACCATGATTCACTGTGATAACCAGAGTTGTGTGAAGATGTCAGTGAATCATGTATTTCATGACAAGTCAAAGCACATAGAGATTCGATATCACTTCATACGTGATATGGTGCAGAAAGGTGCAGTCGAGCTACAATATATTCCGACAGATGACCAAACTGCAGATGTTCTCACCAAGCCTCTTGCAGAATGAAATGTGAATACTTTCACGGAAGACTTGGAGTAGAAGAGAACATATCCCTCCTTGAGAGAGAGAGATGATTGAGAGACACTTACCATACCCTTGCCCAGGTACCTCTGCTCGTCCAGGTTCTCAGCTAGGTATAGGAGAAATCCCATCGACAGATGAGACGGACAGGTAGTAGATTGTTGGATTCACACAGGTGCCTCTACTTGTCCAGGTACTCAGCCAAGTATGGGAGAAATCCCATCGGCAAATGAGTCGGACAAGTAGTAGATGGCCGTGTGATTGCACAGGTACCTCTTCTCATTCAGGTTCTCAGCCAGGTATGAGATCGGCAGATGAGACGAACAGGTAGTAGATGGTCGTGCACGTGTGCTCATCCAGGATCTCTAAGCCAAGTATGGAAGTGTTCCATCGATAAAAGAGACGGATAGGTATCAGAATATTTTCTCTCAGAAATCCAGATAGAACAAATTCATAAAAACAACCTTCAATACGTTTAAAGATGATAGAGATAGTATAGATGTACAAATGAAACCCAGATGATCATGATGTTGATGAAAACCGAAGAATACCTTCCTTGTTGAGAGGGAGTGTTGGAGTTTGTGCAACTTTAGAAGCTATTCTTATTGTCCTCCTTCGAGAGTTGAACTTACTGTAATCATCCATACAAACCCTAGAAAGAACAATGTAAGCCTTGGGGTGAAAAACCGGCAATAAAAGAATAAATAAAAATTATGAAATATAAAATTATATTGCTCCCTCAAGTGAAGTTGGCCCTAGTTAAATTTTGAGTGGGAAAACAGTATAAATAGGAGGCCCCCCTCCTCATTATTTCATACAGCAGCAACACAACAGCTCAGAGAAGTGTGCAGTTTTCTGGGAGAAAGAGAAGTTCGCATACACTGCAGAAGAAGATTGTTTTCAGGGTTTCAATCTATGGAAAGCATTTCCATATTTTTTTTCTTTCTTCATTGTACTCTGGTCTCAGAATTATTATCTCTAGACGAAGGTTGTTGGGTTTTCTCCCATTTGGGTTTCCCGAGTGAAAAATACTGGTGTTATTGTTTTGTGCCTTGTCTATCTTCTATTGATCCTATTGATAAATGTAATTAAGATATACTACTATAATCTTAAGAAAATCTAACATGCCAGCCATCCTCCCATTCCACCTCCCTTCTGCTACTACCTACGCGTTGATCCACACCCCATCCTTCCTCTCTACCTCCCTGCTCTCCCAACACCACATCTCCATGACCTTCCACTGCTTGTTGCTCCATTCTCTACGCAGCTTCCTGCCGTTTGGCGACCCCCACAAATAAATTTTTATAATAATAGTGAACAATATTATTATAAAAAAATCATTATTTTAATAAATATTATTAATATTAAATATTATTAAGCATAAACAATATTAATAATATTATTATAAAATATATATACCCATTATTATTAGATATAATAATAATTGATTATTATACTTGGACATAGAAGAAAAGAAATCCTCCTTATAACATCCATGGCATCCTATAGTGAAGAATTCATGAATCTCCTTGAGAAAATCATTAAAGACAGCTGAAATAAAAAAAATCTATTCACGAAACATTTAAAGGAAATGCTGATGAATGTGAAAATAGTGTAGAACAAGTCACCCAAGCTGGTGTAAAAGATGAAGATACAGTAGACCATTATGTCATCCCCGATGAGAGTAATGGCATCAATCAAGATAATATGCAAGACAAAGATATAGCATACCCTAGTAATGAAGAAAGTTGCAACGAAATATTTGACAAGGAAAAAGATGATCCTTACCAAGATTGTGATAAGAGACAAGTCGATGTTGCTAATAATAACAATGATCAATGCATTGACAATAATATCACAATAGAAAACACACAAAGGACATGTCATCACAAGAATTGCTATAAAGAACATCAATGAAAACAACTATAATATCTATCAGACAGAAGATAAGACTGGTGCTCTTGTGAGTATTATAAGCACAAAGAACCCATTCAAGGGAACTGACACAGAATATGTTGGGTATGACAACACGAAAATAGTTAATGTCGTCATGTATGTTGAGTCTGTTCAGTTGACGACAAAAATAGCTAAAAGAATCAATCACACAAGTGGTAAAAGCGTAAACAAAACTTCACCAAGTTCATACTTAATGCATATGCCAAGACAAAAGAGTCAAAATGAGGCAACGGTCGTAATCAAAATTGCATGTCTCAAGTCATCAATTCGACATAGAGCCAAATAAAAGACGACATGAGCAAGCTCAGCTTTGAGGACAAAGCTTTCCCAAGGGGAAGGCAATGTCACAAACATAAATAAAATAAAAAATAAAATATAAACTAATAATTAATTAATAATAATTATCATTATCATTATTCTAAAGAGGACAAGACTCCTCTCAAAAGGGTGCATAATAATATAAAAAATAGGCCCTCAATGTAATATTAATCATCTTTATCAATTATTATACAATATGCATTATTTATGAAGATGGATCTCTTCTTTATCCGGATACGGATTCTCGCATAACACCGGATACGGTGTTACATCATACAATTTGTCATGAACTATTCTTGTACAGTAGAGGTGCAAGTACCTAGTAGCCATTTTGTACCTAAGACTTTCCATTCCGTCCAATGGCACTCCATAAAATCAAATTCGCAATTGAAATTTTATATTTGCATCACCCTATGACATCATCCAACCTTTGTACTCTTTTGGTCATCTACAAATTCAACTTTAACGTCATTCATCGAACAAAGTGGTTCAATGTCTTTGCAAATTTGATATTAATGAAATTACAAGTACTTCCAGAGTCCACAAGTACAGTCACAGACTTACATCTATATTTTTCACTAACCCTTTGAGCGTCAAGGTTGAAGGTTGTGGGATTCCTATGATAGTTCTTGGTGATATTGTAGGTACATCTTCAACCTCATGTCCTTTTGACTTCCTAGCTTGAGGATGTACAATGAATGTCATGGCAGGAACCGATGTTATCATAACCGAACTAGTTATCAAATCGGTCAAGCCCAAAAAACTGGTCAAATAAAAATATATATATAATATCAAATTTAAAAAAACATATATATTCATGTGCAGCCGTATGAACCCAAACCATAATACAAAAATAGGAAAAGCTTCTCGTGTATAGCACAAGGGTACATACAACTAAAATAACATCGAGTGCAATCCATATCTAACACAAAATACATAAACAAAGAGGCTCTAAATGGCCTTTAGAATCCTAAAAACCCCATGCTACAACAAATTACTACATATCATTAAAATCATTTCCTATTTTGGGATCCTATTCATCAATAGCACCCTGTACCCCCCTCCCCTAGGTTCTGCCTCTGCCTCGAATCCAAAAGTTTATCCTCCAAGGACATGTCAACACCTTACAATTTTGATGAAACTTCCAAATCCAAGCATTAAAATAAGGTAGAAAAAGATTTCCATGCTTAATAAGTGATTTTGCTTGAGTGAAGGCTACATTTTTACTAAGGTCATGACAAAGGAGTTCAACAATCAACACCACCAACATCAAGGTACAAAGAGGGGTTGATATCGTTATGCCAATCCCATACCCTCATATATTTTGTGACAATTACCTTTGTTGCATTTGTATGGTGGACCATATTTAGTTGTTCTTTTTACCATGTTGAAGGATACCTTTCCTTAGTTAAACATAGATATTGTATCTCGATAGAAATCCACTGGTTTTTGTCAATAGACAAGTTAAACATTTCCATGCGAGCTCGTATATCGTTGTTGTCTAGTCCCGCCCCAACAAAAATAGCATATTGAGAATACAAGTCTTATTATTGGCTAGTTGTTGTTGTAAGGGAGCCTAGCTAAATGTTATTTTCTCTACTAGTTTGACCTTGGCTCCTGCATTAAAAATGGAGGGGTATATTCCATAGGCTCATCTCATTCCTCATTTCATTTCTGCCATCAAAACTACAATACAGGTATTTGACATTTTTTCTTCTAGTATGCACGAGACTTTTGTTGCCAAGATTTCCCAATTCCTACATATAATCCTTCACGAATCTTGTTCGTCGAAGATGAGTAACTTTGGTATAGATATCCTACTCTTCTTGGTCATAGAAACTTTTGAGGAAGTGTGATTTTGACAATTGCCAATTCAATATCAAGCTCTTGGTTTGCTTCTCCCACCACATAAAACAAGCACAAGGTGCAACATCCAAGTGGAGGGACACAATCGTGATCCTCTTAACCTCGTTTTGGATTGGGTCTATCACAAAATATTCTTCAACCTTATTCAACCATATGTTACCTAGAATGGCATCATTCCCATTGAATTAAGACAATTCAAACATCAATTTGGGGACTACCCATTGAATCATCTTTTAACTCCTAAAAAACCACCATTGAAACATTACAAATAGAGACTACCCCCCCTGACCTTTTAGGAGTTGGGTCTAAACAGAGGAGTTAGGAATCGAGGTGACATTGGGTTCTAAACTCATAGTTGCCCTTGGGAACACACCTAGTGGTTGGAATATTTTTCCACGGTCAAGAGTGTTTTAGGCAACAACACATGTCACATGTGAAGCAATAGATTTGAATGCTAAATTCAAAGAATGAACAATGCAAGGTGTCCAAAATACCCGTAAGAGCAATAAAAGAAAGTATAAACGAGTCTACAACTCAAACCTAAAAAATGACATTTCCTCTAGATGAATCTTGTGCTAAATTCAAATAATAAACAATACAAGGTGTCCAAAATACCTATGGATATTTAGCTTCCACAATCATGCCAACAACCTTGCAAACAGGTGCATTATCTATGATGATTTGTACACAAGAATCAAAACCTACATCTTCAATGACTTTGATGAACAACTCACCCATATATTCCGCATCCTTTTATTTCACAATAGCATCCACCGCTTTCAAGAACACTGGTAAATTTAGAGAAGACGCCATGAAATTGATGAGTGGATGATGTGCAACATTCGCCCATCCATCAAAAAGAATACCGACACCAAATGAGGGCCATGTTGATTTAATTGGCTCTAAGATTTTGTCCACCTCCTTCCTTGTCTTAACCAACAATGTGATTCTAAGCTTCTCTAAACCATGAGGCACATAACCAGTTGGAACTCAATCAAGTAGACTTCAACGCATCTTGGTGATCGTGCAACACTGAATGAAATGAAGTTGAGATAGAAAAAATACAATGGTAAAGTCCACCTCATCTCATGCCTCTTGTTGGAAAATCCTATCCATCAGACCACTTGGAGTTGGCCTCTTTCTTTGGTTGAATATCAACCTCACTCCCATATCTACTAGGTGGAGGACTAGTGCTATAGAGCTTCCTCAAGAATGGAAGAGAATCATCATTCTATTGTTTCTCACTTGTTGTTGCCACCTTCTCCAAGCCAACATGATCCTCTCTTTCCATCTCCCTTCGTTGGGTAACACTCATTGCTTTACATGTTGCAATCCCACAAGGAAGGCCCAACAAATGGCCCCTAACCCGATAATAGATGCTCTTGAACTCATTCTTGCAAAAATTGCAAGCCCAACTCACATTACCTCCCCCACCAAGCTTTTCCCGTCTTCTTTCCTTGTCACATACTTCCACAAAGCATATTTTTCTCTTGGGCTTGTTTTCTTGCTAATACAGGGTTATATGGGGCTTGAGCTCCACTAGCAATAGATGGAGTGTTGATGTATTTGTAACTTCGGAAGATATTCTGATGCATATTATCATTGTATGTTGTTGTATCCCTGTTTGGGGATGTGTTACCCCTTTACGGGATGTCTAAATTGTGTCTATACCTTGAGGTACAACCTCCGTTGTAAGTCGAGGCAATAGTCCCCAATGAAACATCATGTAATATGTACTTGTAGTCTCTCTAGGAAAAGTGGGCCCCGTCTGAGATGACATGTAGTTTCAAATGTTATATTTGGCCAGTGACTTGAAAGGGTATAAATAGCGAGGTGCTTTCCCTCATTTATACACACCTCACACACTCTTAAGTGCATATGAGAGAGAGAGAGACAGTCAAAGGAGGAGAGATAGATAGCTGCTAAATACTTCTTATTACTTCTTTTTATCATCTTACTATTCTGAAAAAGTTTGCAGGGTTTTCTCCTTTATGGTTTTCCCGGTGAAAATCTTTGTGTCTCGTGTATCTTTTATATCTTATGCATTTTGTTGTACTTATTATTCTTTCAGATAAAGATCCTAGATAATCTAATCAGATCTCAAGAAAAACTAACATCGTATCAGAGGCTTCTTAATTGTTGGGTCTCTCTCCACAGATCATCAAGGAAAAGAGGCTAGGCTAACTCTCCTTAGAAGGGCACATCTTCCCATCGAAGCAAAATCTGATTCTAGGCATTATTAGTTTTTGGCATGTCACTACTGCGGGAAATTAGGGTTTTTCAACAGAAATGGAATTTTAGAGTGGACCCAACATAGGATTGTTCTCCTCAAAATCAAAATTTAGAGACCGAGATCGAAATTTTTGGTTGGGTAAAACTCTGAGAAAGTCAAACTCTAATTTGACCCCAAACTAGAAAGCCAACACTGCAGAAGACCAGCTCCAAATCCAGTCCGGGCATCTCAAAGTGGTAAGATCTAAATCTTCTGTATTTCCATTTGAGGTTCTCATTAAAGATGTCTCACCACACCAAGCTTGAGGATAAGCTTAAAGGAGCTGATAACTTCCAAGCATGGAAGTACAAGATTTCACTAGTCCTTGAAGAGAATGAATTGGACACCTACATAAATGAAGAGGTTCCAGTTCCAGAGGGAGATGAGGCTATAGCCTTACACAAGAAGAACTTGGTCAAGGCCAAGAGGATTATTGTTGATTCTATCAAGGATCACCTTATACCACATGTGTCTTCCTTAAAGACACCTAAAGAGATGTTTGATTCCTTGTCCAATCTATTTGAAGGAAAGAATATAAATCGAAAGATGACTTTGCGAAATCAAATGAAGATTGTGAAGATCCAAAATGCATAGACCATACAATGATACTTTACAAGGGTCTCTCAAATCAAAGAACAACTTGAAGCTATGGGAGAAGACATAGAGAATGGAGAAGTTGTGATGACCACCTTGAATGGTCTCCCTAGGTCATGGGACTCATTTATTCAAGGAATTTGTGCTAGAAGAAAGTTAATCAGTTTCAGTAGACTGTGGGAGGAATGCTCACAAGAAGAAGCTCGAATCGTAGCTTGCGAAGAAAAGATGGGAAATGAAGATCAAGCTCTCACAGCACACACAAAGAATAACAAAAAGGAACACTCTCATCACAAGAAAGAAAAACATCACCACCAGAATCAGACAGAGAACCTTAGAAGACCCAGGAGAGATCTATCTAAGGTTAGGTCATGTGACTCATTTATTCAAGGAATTTGTGCTAGAAGAAAGTTAATCACTTTCAGTAGACTGTGGGAGGAATGCTCACAAGAAGAAGCTCGAATTGTAGCTCGAGAAGAAAAGATGGTAAATGAAGATCAAGCTGTCACAGCACACACAAAGAATAACAAAAAGGAACACTATCGTCACAAGAAAGAAAAACATCACCACCAGAATCAGAGGAATAACCTTAAAAGAACCAGAAGAGATCTATCTAATGTTAGATGCTATACTTGTGATGAGAAGGGACATTTTTCCAGAGATTGTCCCAAGAACAAAAAGAAGAAGAACAACAAGAAGAGACATCATGCTCACACTACAGAGGATGATGAACCTCCCAGGAAGAGAATCAAAGAAGACACTGAAGATTCTTCAAGCAATGAAGAATATGCTCTGATTTCAGCTCTCACAAGTACTGTTTCACATGGAAGCAACAATTGGCTTGTAGATAGTGGGGCTTCCAAGCATATGATGGGATTTAAAGAATCCTTTGTGAATCTATCTGAACATGAGTGACCACACAAGGTGAAACTTGGGGATGACTACCAATACCCTATAAAAGGAAGTGGTGAAGCCTCTTACAAGCTAAACTCTGGAAAATCTCTGAAGATGAAGGATGTTCTATATGTACCAAGACTCAAAAAGAATCTTTTCTCCATATTTGCATTGGATGCAAAAGGTATGAGGGTTGCATTTATTGATGGCCAAGTTCTTATGTGGCCAAAAGGAAAGACCATAGATGATACAGTAGCGATTGGATAGCAAGAGGGAGGCTTATACAAACTAAAGGGCCAAATTAAACAAGCCTTGGTCCATGACTCCATAAAGCCAAGTGAATTATGGCATAGAAGGCTTGCACATGTGCACTATAGAGCACTATCACTTGCAAGCAAAGCAGTGAACGGTCTTCTTGAAAGCCAAACAAAGCATGAAGGAATCTACAAAGGATGTGCGAAGGGAAAGAACATAAAGAAGGCATTTCCAAGTAGCGAGAACAAAGCAAAAGGAATCTTGGAAGTCGTCCACTCTGATGTATGCGGTCCAATGTCATCCATCACATTGAGTGGGTATGTATATTATGTTTCTTTCATTGATGATTTTTCTAGGAAGACCTGGATATATTTCTTGAAGAGAAAAGATGAAGTATTCAGCAAATTTAAGGAATTCAAAGCCCTGGTGGAGAATCACATAGAAAAGAAAATCAAGACCTTTCGATCAGACAATGGCGGAGAATTCACATCAAAAGAATTCAAGGAATTATGCAGAGAGTCAGGGATTAATAGGGAGTTGACCACTCCATACAATCCACAACAAAATGGAGTTGCAGAAAGGAAGAATAGAACGCTTATAGAAGCAGCAAGGGCAATGCTTCATGATCGGGATCTTGCCATGCATCTATGGGCAGAAGCTGCAAGAATAGCCGTGTATATATAGAATCGTACTCCACACAGAGTACTGGACAACAAGACACCAGAAGAAACTTTCTTCGATGAGAAACCAAAATTCATCCATCTCAAGATATTTGGCTACCCAGTGTACTTACACATTCCAAAGGAAAAAAGAACGAAGTTAGACCCTTCAGGAAAGAAGGGCATAGTTGTGGGATATAGTGAAAACTCAAAGGATTACAAAATATACTTTCCAGGATACAAGACGATCGCTATCAGCGGGGACGTGAAAATTGACGAAAATTCAGCATACAACAAATCTAGAAAACTACCAATTGAAGACATTGAAGAACCAGAAGTACCTAGGATCCGAGATACAACAATGAAGGAAGCAACTCCAGAAGAAGATCGAGAAATGGAAGAACCTCAGGAACCTATAGATCCACCCTGTGAGAAGAATTCTCACAAGAGGAAACCAACATGGCAACAAGAGGCAATTCTAGATGCAAAAAAATATGGCACTCCAGAAGGAATGCACAGAGAAAGCAAGAGACCTAGGCCATACTCCAATTATGTAGCCCTGTTGTGCGACATCATTGACAAAGAACCTTCCAACTATGAAGAAGCGACAAAAAAGAAAGAATGGAAGGATGCCATGATCGAGGAGTACTAGTCGATCATGAAGAATGATGTCTAGGATGTGGTCCCCAGACCAAAAGGGAAGTCAGTTGTAACTTCCAAGTGGATCTACAAGATGAAGCATGCGGCAGATGGCAACATAGAGAAATATAAAATGAGATTTGTGGCACGTGGATTATCCCAGAAAGAAGGGATAGATTATGAGGAGACTTTTTCACCTGTAGCCAGATACACCTCCATCAGAATAGTACTTGCTCTGGCTGCAGTGATGAAATGGAAGATACACCAGATGGATGTCAAGACAGCATTCTTGGATGGTGTAGTGGAAGAGGAAGTGTATGTGGAGCAGCCACTCGTATTTGAGACACATGACAGGCAGACTCATGTGTGCAAATTGAAGAAAGCTGTGTACGGATTGAAGCAGGTGCCCAAGACATGGTACGACAAGATGGACAGCTTCCTTACTAGTTTGGGCTTTACCAAGGGTAAAGCGGACTCCAATCTTTACTACAAGGTTGAGGAAGGGAACCCAATGATACTCCTACTATATATAGATGACCTATTTGTGACAGGTGAGGATGGATTGATTACAAATACAAAGAGGAAGCTTGCTGCCGAGTTCGAGATGAAGGACTTGGGCATGATGCATTATTTTCTAGGTATGGAGGTGTGGCAGAGTACAGATGGGGTCTTCCTTGGTCAAGGGAAGTATATAGTAGAGATCCTAAAGAGATTTGGGATGATGGACTACAAGGCAATAGCCACACCCATGGAATCGAACTTGAAGTTAGTTTGCGATGCTTCATTAGAGTCAGTTGATGCCACTATATATCGTCAGATGATTGGATCATTGATGTACCTGATGAACACGAGACCAGACATATCCTTTGTTGTGAACACCTTGAGCCAGTTCCTGATGGATCCAAGACAAGTTCACCTGGTTGCTGCAAAGCATATATTGAGCTACCTGCAAGGTACAATTAATTATGGGCTCAGATATGACGCAAATCAAAAGGTTAACTTGCAGGCTTATGTTGATTTGGATTAGGCTGGCAGTGCTGTAGATAGGAAGAACACTTTGGGGTGTTACTTCAGTATGGGATCAAGCGTGATCTCTTGGTTTCACAGAAAGAAGACTTGCGTGGCACTGAGTACAGCCGAAGCAGAGTATGTTGCAGCTTGTTCAACTAGTTGTGAGGCAATATGGCTTAGGAAGCTACTGTCTGATTTGTTTGATCTCCAGTTAGAGGCAATTTGTATCTTCTGTGACAACCAAAGTTGTGTGAAATTGTCTGAGAACCCAGTGTTCCATGACAAGTCAAAGCACATTGAGATCAAGTACCACTATATCAAGGATATGGTGCAGAGAGGAGCAGTGAAGCTCCAGTATGTTGCAACGAACGAGTAGATAGTTGATGTGTTGACCAAACCATTAGCCAGAGTGATGTTTGAATACCTTAGAGGGAAGCTTGGTGTACTTCAGATCGAGGTCCCTCCCAAGGGGAGGTGATGGGTCCGAAAGACACAGATGCACGACAGCCATTCTCACATGGTGGTAGGTGTGTCCTCCCATGGTGCAGATTTAAGGGCTCTAGTCGAGATGTGTGCATCTGGGCTGTGCTCCGAGTGACGATGAGATAATATTAAGACGACGAGACGATGGTAGCAGATTCAAGTTTTGCAGAGGCATATAATTAATCTTGGGATGCTCCTTCAGGTTTTGTAGAGGAATATAATCAGTCCCGGGAGATCCTTCAAGTTTTGCAGAGGCATATAATCAGTCCTAGGATGCTCCTTCAGGTTTTGCAGAGGCATATAATCAATCCTGGGAGATCCTTCATGTTTTGCAAAGGCATCTAATCAGTCCTGAGATGCTTCTTCAGGTTTTGCGGAGGCATATAATCAGTCCAGGGAGATCCTTCAGGTTTTACAGAGGCATATAATCAGTCCTGGGATGCTCCTTCAGGTTTTGCAGAGGCATATAATCAGTCCCGAGAGATCCTTCAGGTTTTGGAGAGGCATATAATCAGTCCCAGGATGCTCCTTCAGGTTTTGCAGAGGCATATAATCAGTCCTGGGAGATCCTTCAGGTTTTGCAAAGGCATATAATCAGTCCTGGGAAATCATTCAGGTTTTGCAGAGGCATATAATCAGTCCTAGGATGCTCCTTCAGGTTTTGCAAAGGCATATAATCAGTCCTAGGAGATCCTTCAGGTTTTGCAAGGAAATAAGTCTTGAGCTATACCTACTTGATGATTTGAAGACCTACATGGAGGCTAGCCCTATATCTAGCATGAAAAAGGGTTGGCACTATAGAAACTTTTGATGACAGATAGTATGGTACGATGATCAAATTATAAGAAGATGACAACAACAGCTATGATGAAGACTCTATGATTCCGTGATGATGACGATGCAATGAAGACCTGACCAAATGTGTTGATGACTGTGTAAAGAGAGAATACCTTCATAGTAAAGAGGGACTGTTGATGTATTTGTAACTTCAGAAGATATTCCGATGTATATTATCATTGTATGTTGTTGTAACCCCATTTGGGGTGTGTGTTACCCCTTTACAGGATGTCTAAATTGTGTCTAGACCTTGAGGTACAACGTTTCTTGTAAGTCGAGGCTATAGTCCCCAATGTAATATCATGTAATATGTACTTGTAGTCTCTCTAGGAGAAGTGGGCCCCATGTGAGATAAGATGTAGGCTAGAATGTTATATTTGGTTAGTGACTTGAAAGGGTATAAATAGGGAGGTGCTCTCCCTCATTTATACACACCTCACACACTCTCAAGTGCGTATGAGAGTGAGAGACAGTGAGAGGAGGAGAGATAGATAGCTGCTGAATACTTTTTGTTACTGCTTTTGATCATCTTACTATTCTGAAGAAGTTTGCGGGGTTTTCTCCTTTATGGTTTCCCAGTGAAAATCTTTGTCTTGTGTATCTTTTATATCTTATGCATTTTGATGTACTAGTTATTCTTTCAGATAAATATCTTACATAATCTAATCATATCTTAAGAAAAACTAACATGGAGAACCAGTAGGAGTAGATGAACTTAGGCTTGGAGGAGGAAGAGAAGGGGAGACACCAGTTGGGTATTTCTCCCTTTCCTTTTCCCTATACCAATCGCCCTAGTTGATTGAGACATTCTTCTTGTTGCTTGATAGTAAGCTTGCAATGCTCCCAAAGAAATCCACCCTCAAATCACTTGCAAAGTTCAAACCCTTGGAAATCCTTCAAATGCTCTTCACCTGCAAAAATAAACCACTCTCAAATCTCTCTCTTCTCTTCCAAATGACAAAGAATGAGGGATAAGTCGGGTTTTAAGAGGTCACAGACCTCTCACATGCCTTTTCTGTGTCATGTTTTCTAGACACGAAGCATGCAAGTCAAGACACAAGCCAAACACATGTCTAACACATGTTTCAGCTGTGTCCTGGAAATGGACATAGTCAAAACACATGTCAAACACGTGTCATGGCTGTTGTCGCCTAATTCACACTTTAAGGTGCAGGAAAGTCACCACCCGCTATGTGTGTCCTTGGGGGCAAGCGAGAGCTGGGGACCACTGTCACCTCAGTCCGCAACTCCTCCGTTTAGGCAAGATCCCAACAGAGCCAAGGGGGGTAGTCCCTACGGAAAGACTATGTTCTAGGTTTATTAATTAATCAATGATTAATTAAAGGGATCGTTTACAGGATGAGGCTAAGACCTTATATAAAACAAGACCAGTGCCTAGATAATGGAGTCAAAATAAGTTACCACTTTTCAAGATTACATGAGAAACAATTTAGAGATTTAAGCTATGATTGAACTTATGGCTTAAGTGTTTAACAATGAAATATATGAATAAACTAAATGATTATAGACAATAATGAAATAAAATAAATATATGGGAAAATGAAACAAACTTGCGAAATAGCAGAAAATCGTTATGAATACAGATTACTAAACCAGCAGTAAATTTAAAGTATGAAAAAGATTTAAGCAGTTAACATCCACCACATGCTCATTTACAGAATCGAAAGTAAATAAATGTGCTGAGAAATAAAGTCTTGGAAGTAAAAATTGTAGTACGGATTGTAGTGAAAGAATGCTTGAAATAAACGTGTTGTAGAACCGATTTTGAAGTGCTTCTTGGTCTATTTTAGTAAATTTTATTAATGTTGTTCTTCTTGGATTAAGTTGTAGATCCGGTGGTGTGACTACCCCGATCTAGTTCTTCTCAAACCGAAGAGGGATTGTTGTTGCGCTCAACAGGTGGGAGCAAAGCCCACCCCTAGCTCACAGGTCAAACCCCAATGGCCCGGTGCTCACAAGGAAGACGACAAAGCCCCTAGAGACCCCCTCGGTCTACTACCCCTTGCAGCTTCCGAGTCACTGTTTTTAATCAACTTGTAAATCTCTAGACGGATGCCTATTAAACTAGGACTTCCCTTTCCCCTGGTCATATCTCGGAGTACCCCGGAGGGTGATAACCGAGTAGAGGAGCAAGAAATAGAGAAGCTTTGTTGGTTAATTTTATGGATTAATTTTAAGTCTTGGGTGATTAAGATGCAATGTAAATTTTAAGCTATCAACAAGATCACCAAGCGATGTCCCTTATGGGAGGTGCCGATATTCGATCTTGGACTGAAAATTAAATTGTGAAGATTGTAGATTGTAGTACAAGAAAAGGAAAGTTAGTCTAATTACCTAAGCCCCCACTTCCCCTGCTTTTCATATCCAGCTTGAATTCCCTAAAGGGAGATGACAAGTGGATAGAGGATACACAGGTTTTAATGGGTTGTACGATTACTTTAACAGAAAAATAAAATTTGCATAAACAGAAAAACTTAAACAAATATTAGTCTACTTCCTACTCTAATTCCTACTTTATTATAGATTACAAAAAAGCTTATAAGCTTTGAAGAATACCCCAAGAGACTCTCTTTGGGGTT
>LPNX011219835.1:334300-399452 GCA_001517045.1 Pseudotsuga menziesii
GATGTGAGACCTGCCACTAACGGCATTATTGCCTTGAAAGGAAGGTAACTTCTCGATAGCTTTCTCTGGCAAATCATGAGGATAACCAATGATGTTAGAAAAATCACATGGCTTGCATAAATCTTCCATTGGTGTGGGTTGGTTGTTTTGGGCAAACAACAAATGGATATCAGAGATCGCTTCTTCTCCAAGACTTGCAAGGAGTCTACGGGGAGCGAGCCTATTCAACCTCCTCCTATATACCCTTTCAGGTTCGGCGAGGGAGTTAGGTAGACCAGCTGAATGGCTCCAGGTAGAATGCCTTACTATATTTGAAAGTGGAGTCGCCACTTGGAGAAAAAGGTAGCTCTAATATGGGTAAACAAATTATTAAAATTAATTAAAGAATTTTATTAACAGTTTTTCAAAGAATTAAAGAATTCAAAATAATAAATTAATTAATTAAGTCGGACCAAGGACAAATGACTTGTCCCCGGCAACGGCGCCAAAGATGTAGCCGCCTAATTCACACTTTAAGGTGCAGGAAAGTCACAACCTGCTATGTGTGTCCTTGGGGGCAAGTGAGAGCTGGGGACCACTGTCACCTCAGTCCGCAACTCCTCCGTTTAGGCAAGATCCCAACAGAGCCAAGGGGGGTAGTCCCTACGGAAAGACTATGTTCCAGGTTTATTAATTAATCAAGGATTAATTAAAGGGATCGTTTACAGGATGAGGCTAAGACCTTATATAAAACAAGACCAGTGCCTAGATAATGGAGTCAAAATAAGTTACCACTTTTCAAGATTACATGAAAAACAATTTAGAGATTTAAGCTATGATTGAACTTATGGCTTAAGTGTTTAACAATGAAATATATGAATAAACTAAATGATTATAGACAATAATGAAATAAAATAAATATATGGGAAAATGAAACAAACTTGCGAAATAGCAGAAAATCGTTATAAAACAGATTACTAAACCAACAGTAAATTTAAAGTATGAAAAAGATTTAAGCAGTTAACATCCACCACATGCTCATTTACAGAATCAAAAGTAAATAAATGTGCTGAGAAATAAAGTGCTGGAAGTAAAAATTGTAGTACGGATTGTAGTGAAAGAATGCTTGAAATAAACGTGTTGTAGAACCGATTTTGAAGTGCTTCTTGGTCTATTTTAGTAAATTTTATTAATGTTGTTCTTCTTGCATTAAGTTGTAGATCCGGTGGTGTGACTACCCCGATCTAGTTCTTCTCAAACCGAAGAGGGATTGCTGTTGCGCTCAACAGGTGGGAGCAAAGCCCACCCCTAGCTCACAGGTCAAACCCCAATGGCCCGGTGCTCACAAGGAGGACGACGAAGCGCCTAGAGACCCCCTCGGTCTACTACCCCTTGCAGCTTCCGAGTCACTGTTTTTAATCAACTTGAAAATCTCTAGATGGATGCCTATTAAACTAGGACTTCCCTTTCCCCTGGTCATATCTCGGAGTACCCCGGAGGGTGATAACCGAGTAGAGGAGCAAGAAATAGAGAAGCTTTGTTGGTTAATTTTATGGATTAAATTTAAGTCTTGGGTGATTAAGATGCAATGTAAATTTTAAGCTATCAACAAAATCACCAAGCGATGTCCCTTATGGGAGGTGCTGGTATTCGATCTTGGACTGAAAATTAAATTGTGAAGATTGTAGATTGTAGTACAAGAAAAGGAAAGTTAGTCTAATTACCTAAGCCCCCACTTCCCCTGCTTTTCATATCCAGCTTGAATTCCCTAAAGGGAGATGACAAGTGGATAGAGGATACACAGGTTTTAATGGGTTGTACGATTACTTTAACAGAAAAATAAAATTTGCATAAACAGAAAAACTTAAGCAAATATTAGTCTACTTCCTACTCTAATTCCTACTTTATTATAGATTACAAAAAAGCTTATAAGCTTTGAAGAATACCCCAAGAGACTCTCTTTGGGGTTTACAATAATCAGAAAAAGAAGAGAGAGAGAGGAGGTGTAGTTTAGGGCCCCTTTTGGACCAAACTTTAGCTGGGTTTTTCTGGGCAATTTAGGGCAGCATAACCTCTTCTTGTTGTACACAAAATCTGCAAAAATCAGCAACTTACTTGCTGGAAATTACTGCAGAAAAAACTGAACAGAAAGTTAGAAAAATTTAGTGTAAAACCCAGAAATTTTACAGAAAAATCTGAACTTTTTAAAAAAAATGGAAAACAAAAATTTTAATGGCTGAAAATGAATGTTTAGAGGGCTGAAATAACATGTAAACAGCAGATCTAAAGCCTATTACTAATATATAATGGGTTGGGGCCCTAAAACAAGGGTTATATTCACTAAACAGTGAATAAAACCCAGTTTTAAACAGGCTGAAAGTAAATGGCCGAATTCAAATTCTGGAAAATAGAGATGTTTAGAGGGCTGAAAACTGAGTTTCCAGCCACCCAAATAATGTTCAAACAACAGAAATAGAAGCCTATACTAACATACTGAGGGTTGGGGCCTTAAAACCAAAGTTTTTATCACTATACAGTGATAAAAACTGAGTTTTAAAACACTTGTAACAGAAAGTGCGAAAATGAAAAACTGTTTTTTAAAACAATGGAAGGGGTACTCCTTCGCTTTGGATCCCTGCAATAAACTTATAGAAGCTGCAAAATATGAGCAAAGAGGTGAATAAACAAATAAACCCTACAAAATACTTTGTAGAGTCTTACTAATCTACTCACAAATGTAGGTAAAAACACTTCTACCTACAAGTTTCTCCACAAAATACTTTGTGGAGAACTATCCAAGCTAATACAAATGCAACTAAATAAAAATAAAACAGGTTACCTCACAAGAAGCACAAATGTAGACAAGAGCCACCAAAGTTCCTCCAAAGCATTTACTTGTATTATGGCCCAACTAGGGCAAGAATATTACAATGGCAAGAAGAAAATGTGAGAGAAGAGTAGAGAAGTAATCCGGCAGCATAACAATAGCATGAGAGAGCATGAGAAATGAAGGAGTGAGGCCCCCATTTTATAGTTGAGGAAGACCCCCAACCCCTTGAAGATCAATGGCTGAGATTAGATCTAGATCTAGGTTAACTCTCCACCACTAGATCTAGGTTTTTGACTTTGCATTCCTCTCAATCAATCTCAACCCTTAGATTAATTCTTTATCAATGGCTAGGATGCTTGATCCATGTCTCAGCAATCTCCACCCTTAGATCTAGGGTATTGACCAAAAACTCGCCCTAGATCTCTTTTCTGGAAAAAACGTGGGCCCAAGTAGGCGCCCTCCTCCAAGTTTAGCTTTGACCTTACCAAAATAGCGCCCTACCTCCAAAAATAGCGCCCTCTAAAATGTGGGCGTCCTCCTTTTAAGCTAGCGCTCCTCCATTTTTGGCGCTCTTCCTCTAAATGTGGGCGCTTTGCTCCAAATTAGCGCCCCTCCAATGTAGTAGCGCCCTTCTTTAATGCTTGGTGCGTCTCCACATATGGCGGCTCCACTATTTTATGGCTAGCGCCCTCTACAAATGGTGCCTTCTATCAATAGGGCCCCACCTCTTAATTAGTAGTGCCTCCATTTTACATTAGCGCCCTCCACATATAGCGTGGGCCCTTTTTAATGTGACGCCCCTCTAAACTTAGTGAGGGTTTTTACATTGGACTTGGTCCCTTTAGTGAGGGTTTTCCTCTTTAGCAAGCTCTAACTTTGGCTTTGACCAAAGCCTTTTCTCAAAAAAGATATTCAACCCTTAGACTTAGGATAAATATTTATCTACCTTAGATTTAATTCTCCAATTTAATTTTTAAATTTTTCCAAGTTAGACTTAGGAAAAATTAAAAATAAACTTGAAAAATTTATATCTAGGCCATGGGGGGGTTGAAAAATTTGGAATAAATTTTTCCTAGGCTTAACAACCCCCAAACAAAATTACCATGGCATTATTTGATTTTTTCCTTCAAAATCAAAAAATATGAATTTTGACTTAGGAAAATTAAAAATTTCCCTAGGGGAGATTGACCCCTCCTGACCAAAATTGGTCTATCTCCTCAACCACTAATCAGAAAGACATGGGATTCGAAGCAGTGGCTTAGGGGGTTTTATAGCAATTTTTTTTGCATTCATAGCCCCTATTACAAAATTCCATGCTTGAGCAATTACATTATTACATCAAAAATCAGTTAATTAACCACCAAGGGGTGAAATTAATTAACTGGAAAAAATTAATAAAAATACACCAAGACAACGAAATTCCGCAAGACTCTAGACAAATGTCTAGCATGGTCATGAATCACACTTTGAAGCCTTAGCCACCTCATGGAATTGACTGGTAGAACGCCCGTCACCACTTTGGAGGATTTTGAGTGAAAACCAAACCGATTAAACTCGTTTACACAACAAGGTCAATTGGAAAGGGAAAAACACTCGATGAGGGGACTTCCCTAACAACCAGTTCCATGGTGTGGCATCCGTATTATATGACCCATACCAGCACATAAAATTACATTAATTTTCCCACGCAGGGGAGCGGACATTTCGTTTTACAAAGAGGCAATAGCCCTGCAGAAGTGAAAAATCCTCAGATTTTTCTAAGGTACAATTATGTACATCCACATGTACATGGAGTTGCCACCTAGTCGAAATAGGTGGGCAACAATGGCCATATTCGCGTACGACACAATGAAACACGTCAGGGAAGCTTGTTTAGACTTCTCTGCTTTCTTAGGTGCACACCCATGGGGATACATTAAGGCGATGACCTTAGAAGAATAGAGTACAAGATATAGATGTCGATCCCTCCTAAACGTTAAGTCCCCAAAGATCAAAATCCATAAAAAAAATATACTGGTGAAAGGTGACCTCAAGTCTAGAGCGATGGGCTCAAACTATGTCGAAATAATGTGGTGGGAGATAGTCCTCTTGCATCAAATGATGTGTTGGAGAAAAATATATTGGCTCCTTTATGTCCTAGCTGAATTGGTCTAGAGTAAACTCAGACCCCAAAGCTCTTAACCGTAAAGGACCTTGGGTCTAATAACGATGTCTCCATCTCTTGGATACCCTTATTAGACCCAAGGTCCTTTATGGTTAAGAGATTTGGGGTCCCAAATCTCTTAACCATAAAGGACCTTGGGTCTAATAAGGGTATCCAAGTACTTAGACCCCAAATCTCTTAACCATAAAGGACCTTGGGTCTAATAAGGGTATCCAAGAGATGGATCTTAGACGAGATGCCTTAGAATTGGCTTTGATTACATAAACTTAGACCCCAAAGCTCTTAACCATAAAGGACCTTGGGTCTAATAAGGGTATCCAAGAGATGGATCTTAGACGAGATGCCTTAGAATTGGCTTTGATTACATTGTCTCACAAGGAGGGCAAGGCATCCATATCCCTTGTTGAGTCATGGATAGAGGAACTAGTGCATGCTAAAACTACTAATTATAGAGCCATCCAAGCTATCAATTATTGCTTTTCCTATCGACTTCTTTAAACCATTATGGAATTAAATATCATTTTAACTTTCTTGTACAAGCCTTCAACCTCTATTTAATTACTTTTCTTTGAAAGCAACTTAATCATAGTTTTGGACAATACTTGTTATCATTCTATTCAAAGTCCAACACATCTTTTGATCTCATACATAGATCTTTTGATATCATACATATTTGTTAATTCCATGTTATTTTTCATTCATAGACACACATAAAGCTTGATATTTGTAAAGTTATAATAAAATTAATTTCTCTCTTTGTCAATCACAAGTTCCTTTAGAGAACAAGGCACCAATATTACCTGCTCATCCTTATATAAGTTGAAAGCTTGGATGTCAGCGTTCTTTTGTTTCTCCCAAGTATCCTTCTCTTTTTTCATCTTAGCCGCATTCTGTTCACTCTCCTGGAAACTCAAATATATTAGTTACCATATAAAAATAAATGTATTTCAAAGTAACTATGCATGCTCAACAAGGCATTCATAATAATAAGTATATTCAATGTGAAAACATTAAAAACAAGTCAAATAGCAGCAAATCTGTATATACCTGCCTCTTAGAATTAAGAAATAAGAATGCATATAAAATTATATAATTATCTATTTTCAAAATAAAAACAATGCTGCAATTTTGTAATAATATGGAACAAGTTATTAGCATGAAAACTTATGAAATTTTATTGATACTCATGATATTGACAAAAAAAAAAAAATATATATATATATATATATATATAATTCAATGTTTTAAAAGAGTGTATTCAGTATAATGTATTACAAGAGTCGTATCATTTACTATTCGTATAATGTATTACAATAATAAATTCAATAGCATTAAAATGGGTATAATTTTTAATAAGGATAACAGTTGCAAAGGAACAAATCCCTGCTTTATACTATGTTTATGTTTTGTTTAACTAAAAAAGAATTTAACCCATTATATTCGAAAGGCAAGTGGATAAGCAGCCACTAAACCAATAAGAAAATATTTTTTATACAATATGTAATTTGAGTAATTATTTTGCCAAAATTAAATTGTCAAGATAATATTGTCAATACTACCTTGAGTTCAAATCATTTATATCATATTCTTTAGGTGTACTTGGCACTAATCAAAACAGTTAATATTACTCTGATGTCTAAAAGGCTAATAATATTCATAGGTTACAATGTTATAACTTATAACACACTATTTATAATATTTTAAACATTATGACTTGTGCTTATCTATATATAGTATATATCTAAATTATGTAAATTAAGGGATTTGTTTCAATATAAATCCTTCTCCATAAAAATAAAAGTTAAATTACTTTGTTGTATAAGAAAATAAAGTTAATACAAAACAAAACTGCAAAATATAAATTGAGAACAAAAGTTAAAATTAATTTCCAACTATAAAACTCCACCACCACAAAATGTTATTTAACTTATTGTACGAAAATTGTTGATTTGAAACATAAAATAATAACATTATTTAAATAAAGACTATTTAAATAAAGGCATAAAGTATTGTAAATTGTTAGTTGAGAAAGTTTTAATAAAAAATAAACTATAAACCATTGTTGAAAAATTTGCCGAAAAACTCAGCACCATGAGAAAAATCACAATTTTTCGGCCCGAAAAAATAGAGATTTTTGGGCAAATTTCGGAAATCGTGAGGTCAACAAAAAATCACGATTTTTAGGCAAAATTCAGAAATAGCGAGGTCAACAAAAAATTGCGCCACAACCTGAGAAATCGCCCAGGTGCCCGAAAGCCGCCTTTAAGTGGCGTTTTTTTTTGGCTCATTTCAGTTTGCAGCTGTGAGGGAATGAGAGGGAGAGTGCTAGCAAACATCAACAAAGAGATCTAAAGGACCAAATCACTGATTTCATCACCATCAAAAGATTTTTAATTGGAGGAAAAATCAACTTGGACGCTATCTACGATGTTGATCATCTCAAATCTCAGGTATGTAGTCAAATCCCATTTTTATGCATTGTTCTTCATAGATTGTTTTAGGGCTTCCATTTTACTTCCAAAACCCATGATTTTTTTCCTATTTTCATCATTTTTTGTGGCTAAAAGAATAGATTGAGGGACTGTTTTTCATTTAACAACCCTCTTAACTTCATTTTTTGTTAGATTTTGCAAGGGTTTTGAAAATGTTTTTTTCTTTCCTCTAGTCATAATTTTCCAATGAATTTCCATGGATAGAAAGTAAATTTAGATGGTTGTTTTTCCTTTATCAGCAGACTGATTTTTTTTAATAATTTTTAATGTTAGTTTTGTTCCATTCTTTGGCCCCAGGTTCAAGTTGAAGGTTTGATATTGCATTTCCAAAATGCCTAAGGTCTTGGATCCAATGTCGTAGTATGGTGAGCCTGAGGATGGGACAAACCGTCAAAGGTTTTATTGTAAACTATGTGGCCAAGGTATGATAGGGGAGATTAGCCGGTTGAAATACCACTTGGCTAAAATTCCGGGGCATGATGTTCTAATTTGCACCAAATCAACCCCAAAAATTATGCAGATGGCCCATGATGCCATTTATGCAAAGGATAGAAAGAAGGTGGCAGCTGCTAATAGAGTTGAAATTGCTTCAAGTGGAGTGACTAGAACCTCAAGAACCACCGGCACTAGCATATTTGTGAGTGGGACACACGGCAGTGGAGGGACTCCACAAATGTAGATTCACCTTCCATGAGGGCTTCACCTTTCTTTCAGTTTGTTCCAGGGATCGGAGATGGGGCTCAACCTTCCATCCGATCAATGGTTAAGAAAAGGAGAAAAAAGATGCAGATAGGCTTATGGGTAGAATGGTTTTTTGGAGTGATTTACCTTTGAGCATCACAAATACCAATCCATTATTCCATCCTATGTGTGATGCCATCGTTGTTGTTGGCTTCGTCGTTGTTGGCCCAGGTTACAAGGCCCCTACTTATGAGGAGTTGCGGGGGCCAATTTTGCAAGAAGAAAAGAATGACATCAATGTTAGATTGGAAGAGCCAAAGAAGTCATGGGAGTCTACTGGATGTACAGTGATGTCCAAGGTTGGACAGATACAAAGGGTAGGACCCTTATAAACTTCTTGGTACATTGCCCTAGGGGCATCATGTTTATTAAATAAGTTGATGCCTCAACCCATGTTAGAGATGCAGCATTATTGTGTGAGTTGTCCGATGCATTCATCAGAGAGATTGGTTTGGAACATGTTGTCCAAATTATAACAAATAATGCGGCTTATTATGTGGTTGACAACATAATGTTAATGGAGAGGCATCCCTCTTTGTTTTGGGCACCTTGTCGAAAAATACCCTTCATCAAGGAGGTTGTTGATCACACCAAGAGCATCATAGAATTCATATATCACCATGCATTTGTCCTTAGCCTCATGAGGAGATACACAAAAAACAAGGAGTTGTTATGTCCTACAATCACACGTTTTGCTAGTAGCTTCATCTCTCTTCAGTCTATTCTCCAATGTAAGTTTGAGTTGAAGCAGATGTTTGTTTGTGATGAGTGGCATGACTACACATTCAATAGAAAACAAGATGGGATAGCCATTGCTAAACGAGTGTACATCGCTTCCTTTTGGGATAGAATGCTAAAAGTCTGCACAATTAGTGAACCTTTGGTAACAGTTTTTCGCTTGGTAGATGGAGAGAAGCAAACATATTGTCATCTATTGAGACTATCCTGCAGAAGATCGTGTGGCGTAGCTCGAGGTTTGTGGCTCATAGAGTCAGTTGAAAGAGTGTGATTTGCAACATTATGCAAGTCTTTGATCCGCTCGAGGTTCGTGGCTCGTAGAGTCAGTTGAAAGAGTGTGATTGGCTACATTGGGAAAATATCTTCATGTCCAAGTTTGGCAACTTCTCGAGACAAAGGAGGCAAGCATTTGCTTGCTTGATTTCTGCAGTCTTCAATTGAGTCCTATAGCTTGTGCACTTATGTGACCCATCAGAGGCAGTTATGGTGCGGCGGTAGAGACGAATAGATGATGAAGACTCTGCAGGTGAATCCGTTGTGATGTATCTTATGTATTTGTGCATCTTTGCAATGGATTGGTCACTCTATTTTGGAGTAGGCCCGGAGACATAGCTAGGAGATCTGGTGAACTCCGTAATCAAATCGTGTCCCTAATGTGCTTGAATGATTTTTCATTTTCATGTGGATGATTTTATGTTACACACTTATATTATGCTCATGTTCACTTGCACTAACGTCAGAAAAACGATCCTATTGATCCTGATTGTTTCGAGCGGGTTTGATGACTTTCTGGTCTCGCCCCCGGGATCAGATTAGTATCTGACTTTAGACCTTTGAAACATTGTTTGGGGCTGATGACAAAAAGGCCAAAATTACTAGAAAATTGTGATGAAATTCCCCCTAGGATGTAGGCCAACTAGGCTTCCCAACTCATGTACGAAGCTCCCAAATTTGTAAGCAGAGTATGGGGACTAATATAATACTTCATGGAATTTCATTACACATGGTTATTAGTTCTGCAAACTGGTTATAGAGTTCCACATTCGTTTAATAAATTTCAATGAAATTGCTTATGGGGAAATTGTATAACTAGCTCGATTTTGACATATCAAAGGTAGAGTTAAGGCTTAGATCAGGATGTGACAATATAGAGACCATATACAACATAACAATTGTTGCCTCAACCGTATTAAACACCATAGAAATCCCCTCATACAATTCTTGTATACAACTCATATAGTATGGGAGTCAAATACATGAAAACAAGTGAATTAGTAGCATAGAATTGCAAGAGTTTCACATATGGATTTCTTGGATTTCGACCCACAGAGCATAGGGACATGAAATTACAGAGTAACACATCATATATGGCTGTCACAACATCATCAAACTCGAAGAACATCCCTCATACAAATCTAATACAAGACTCCTTCAAGATTGAAGCCAAAGTCGTGAAAACTAGTGATTCAATAGCATGGGAATGCAACAGTTTCACATATGGATTTCTTGGATTTCAACCCACAGAGCATAGGGACATGAAATTACAGAGTAACACACCATATATTTCTGTCACAACATCATCCAACTCATAGAAGATCTCTTATACAAATCTGGTATAAAACTTCTTCAAGGTTGAAGCCAAAATCCATGAAAACTAGTGATACAATGACATGAGAATGCAAACTTTTCACAAAGGATTTTCTTGGATTTCGAGTTGAATAGCATATGGGCATGAAAGTACAAAGTCTTACATAATATATGGCTTCCCCAACATCACAAAACTCATATAAAAGCCCTCATACAAATCTGATATAAAACCATTTCAAGATTGAAGCCAAATCCATGAAAACTAGTTATTCAAGAGCATGGGGAATGCAACCCTTTCATACATGTATTTCTGATATTTCGACTTACAAAGCATATGGAGATGAGATTACAGAGCCATACATATATACCCAAGCTTGGGCATCAAATATACTTAGCAAAGTCCAAGCACCACTCCAACAAATACGCCATCAACATGAGAGTGTGGGGGAATGGAGAAGAAGGAATGAGAGAATAGGGAGATAGATGAGAATTCGACTGTATGGACCTTCAACCTGCAACTAAAACTCCTTCATTAAGCTCCAATGAGAGGTCTAAATGGCCTCTCAATCAACCAACTTGGAAAGGAATCCAACTCCCTCGAAATTGGTTCAAAAGTAGGGAGAGTGAACACTCATCGTGCAATGGACAAGCAAAAGCTCTCCAAAAATCTAAAAGCTATTCTCATTCCTCATGACATCATTTTATTAACTTCATGACGCCTCCTAAGATCGAATTTACCTCCATGGTATTCCTCCAACTCATCTTAGTGGTTTAGTAACTCTCATGACACTTGTCTTCCTCTTCATGCTCTAATTCTCTCCCCAATTCGAATGGCTGCCTCTAACTCCCAAATTCGACCTATTGCTAGCTATTTTTATCCCTGTCATGTCAGATTTTTCATATGTCTGCAATCAGGTCTGAATTTGCCATACTTGTCATAGAATCTTTCATCATTTGTTGTCATCGAGTGCATGAAATCTAGTTCCAAGTGGCACACCTTGTCTTCTAGTCTCTTCCTCTTCCATGGGAGTTACTCTCCATTACCTATTTGAATTCCTTGGCATCATTATATGATATTTTACACCACATAACCCTCTACTAACGTTACATTACCCATGTGTTCGAATTTGGATGAAGATCATGCCAAGTGTGTGGAGAATCTAGTCATCCAAAGGCTCCACAAGCTTCCAAGTGTCTTCATGAACCCATGCCACCTTATTTTCTTAGCATTTATCATTTATGTGACCCATTTAAATGCGAATATGGTAAACTAAAGTCCTTTTGCGTCCCATAGCCCTTTATTACAAAATTTATGTCTCCATCTCAACCTTAAGAACTAGTTGGTTGGTGCAACATTATTTGCAAGCAGTCTTATTTGGAAATTATTTAATTGGGGACATGACATATTTGATCACCTAATCCCTAAAAGAGTCAATGTAATGTATTGTTGAATTTTGTGCAAATATGTTAAGCTTTCATCTTTAAAACTTTAAGTGTGTAAATATTGAATACTTGAAATCAATGAACCATTCATACACATAAACATTCAACCATAATACAAGATGTACCCTGGGGAAAACCCTCAAAACAATGAGGATGAAAAACCCCAACAAATCTTCAAAGTATAGTTATGGTAGATAGCAAAGAATGGCTTATACAATAGCAGATTTATTTCAGCAACCTAGGTGCAAGATTAAGAGAGAACAACCAATCTAGGTGTACATACGGAGCAATAGAGAAGAGAGATCAACCACATGAACTTTGCAATGTGTCCATCACATTAATAACTTGCCAAAACCAATGCCATGCAAGAAGTAGTGAATCACTGCATTGGGAATTAGGCTCCCATGCAAACTATAGTGAATGCTTTCCTTGGATACTTGCTCTGCACCTCAGGTTCATCAATCCTGCATACACAATGTGTAGTGCCTTTCATCTTTGATATTAAATCATTCTTCACTAACTTCAGGATGAACTCGCCTTGTAACTGGATGTAGGATCACTTAGTTAGGATGCTAACTTAAGTGTCATCATGCAATTGCCTTAACTCAAGTGCCATAACTTACGTGTCATAACTTAGTTTAACTAAAGTATCGTCATGCAAAACACTTTAGTTAACTCATTCCTTTTTATTAACACTTTAGTTAACTCATTCCTTTTTATTAACCCTTTAGTTAACTTTTATTAACTGAAATCATGTTGATTGATTTACTAAAGTGACCACTATGAGTTCTCCTTTAATTAACTGATGCAAACATTGTTACTTTAACTGAAGCTTAACAATTCAAATTCACTTTAATCAATTGAAGTTATCTCTTTAGCAATTTGACTTCTCTTTGTTTTCTATGCATTTATCTTTATCTCTTATAATTAACTGCATGGTCAATATGTGCTAACTTTAATTTATCTATCATATCAAATTATACTCAGTAGATTTGTCAAATGTTGTGATCATATTATATTACTCTCGAACTAAATGATCATATGCTAAAGTAATTCACTCTAGAGGTGGTCAGTCTCTAGAGGAGACTTAATAGTTTTATCCATCTCAAATGACCATTGTTAGTAATATATCACACAACATTAATGCTTTGACATGCAAAGCATCACCTCTACACTGGAGGTTGTCGTCATGCAAAACACTTTAGTTAACTAATTCCTTATTAACACTGTAGTTAACTTTCATTAACTAAAATCATGTTGATTGATTTACCGAAGTGACCACTGTGAGGTCTCCTTTAATTAACTGAGGCACACATTGTTACTTTAACTTAAGCTTAACAATTCAAGTTCACTTTAATCAACTGAAATTATCTCATGGGCAATTCGAATTCTCTTTGTTCTCTATGCAGTTATCTTTATCTCTTATCTTTAACTGCATGGTAAATATGTGCTAACTTTAATTTATCTGTCACATCAGATTATACTAAGAAGATTTGTCAGATGTTGTAATCATATTGTATTGCTTTCGAACCAATTGATCATATGCTAAAGTAATTCACTCTAGAGGTCTCTAGAGGAGACTTAATAGTTTTATCCATCTCAAATGACCATTGTTAGTACTATATCACACAACATTAATGCTTCAACATGCAAAGCATCACCTCTATACTGGAGGTCCACTTCATCACATGAGGATGAGACCATAGCCTTGTCCAACAACACTATACAACATCATCACTTTGACATATCAAAGCATTCACCTCAACACATGAGGAATAACCTTTTACACTGAAGGATTAGTCATTCTCAAGTCCAACCCAAGAAGTCTACTCCAAGTTCCTCAGTCCTACTCAGGCACCCTACCTCAACACATGAGGCCCAATCTTGGCTACACAAGATTCGCTTGGAGAATGACTCGCTATGCTATAACATTAACATGTATCACATCTCATGTATTGAGTCACCATGGACACTCATGTAATGTCAAGTTATAGTCTAGAGTCTTAGGAGTCCTTCCACATGGTTTACAATAATATAAATGTGTTAACGGTTAAAAAAAATTGAAAGGTTAGGATTGTCTTGTACCTAAATCTAACATTATGTTTAATGTTCTAATTGTTCATTAAGTTTATAACTCAAAGTCCTCCCTTCTCATGTGAGACCCTTAACATATTTGTATGCAGTCTCACATATCCCCATGCAATCCACCTAAGATGCCTCATATCTTTTAACAGAATGCCCAAAATTGTCCCATCTCAACGTCATTAGATCCAAGGTGTCCTTGGAATTTCCAAAAAGTGATTATAATATGAAATCTAACAAATATTAAGGAAGTTGGAAAATCAATAATTGTCATTTAAAATGTCAAGAGCAGTTTTTCCCCCTTCCTAACCAATTCGCCCCTCTTTTCAAATCAATTAGTCCCCCTTTTTGCAAGTCGCTTCCCTTGCTAAGGCTAGTGCCCTCCTTTTGGGACTTGTATCCACCACTTAAAGGTATTTTTCTCATTGTTTTACCATGTCAAGAGGATTTAGTTAGGTTTTGATTCGTTTAACATAAAAAAATAATTGTTTAATGAGAGGAGGTTGAGTCTCTCATCCTATACCAGCATAGATCCATCTTAAACCCGGATCTATCAAACACCGAGAACGATCCAATTTCTTGAGTAATTTTTTTTTATATTTGTATTTTACAGGCCTACATGGGTATTTTTAGCTACTTTTCATTATTTTTTATTTTATAAGCCAACATGAATTTCTTAATAACTTCTTGTTTTTGGCAATGTAAAGTTACATTGGATTATGTTACATTACGTGACAACATCTCCCCATACTGGGCTATAGAGCACCTCCCTCCTCTTTGTGCAATAAAGAGCATTGCTCTGTCATTTCATTTGTTGGTTGTTGGTGCTACAAGAGATCTATATTTCTACAAGACATCATTCTATAAAACAATTTTATTGACTTTGGAGGTTATACTTGGAGCTTTTCATTCTTGATGGTATTTTTCTTGTTCATGGTTCTTCTATTGGAGATAACATTGTGATATCATTGTTTTCAATTCACTTGAGCTACTTTAGGGGGCAATATTGTCTTAGATTGGATCTGTGCTAAGGTTTTATTTTAGATTAAATTGGCATTCTTGCAGAGAGGGTGGTTTTACGTTGTAGGGTTTTGAATTAGAGTGTTGCAATTCTAACCCCTTTTAGTGTAGGGTTCACTTAAGCAAGAAGTAAAGGAGACTATCATCCCTTTGTGATTTACATTTTGTAGCTTCTAATACATCTATGAAGATTTGGAGGCCTTAAGCACTTATTCATCCTAGGTGAACTTTGTGTGGAACAAGTCCATTGGGGAATCCCTTAGTTGACCCTGTAGCCCAAAGGAAAGATAAGGAAATTGTCTTTATTAATTCTCTTGCAACCCCAAAGAAAAGATAAGGCACTTGTCTATCTTAATTATCTTGCAACCATCCATAAAAACAAAAATTACATCTTTTTTTTCTTTCAAGTTTTATTTAATGTAATTTAACCCTAAGAGAAAAAATAAAAAATAAAACAATTTAGATTTCACTTAGATCTATTAAGTAACTTTTAATATCTTGCATATATCTTGTATTTTTTAATTTTCTCTTCATAGAAAAAATTATTAGAATTCAAAATTTTGTTAATTTTTTTTTTATTAATAGCTTAGACATTTTATTTTGGGAAAATTAGCAATAAATAAAAATCTAGAAATCACTGCTATTGTTGTACCACTTTTCTTGAGGTATTTTTGAAATTTTTGCTATCTCGAATTTTCCTAAAAAAATAGTGTTTAATTTAGTAAATCTAGAAAATTCAATGTTTTACCGCAAGATTTGAAAGAATATTGTGCTCTAATTTTTTGCATTTTTCAAACAAGATATTATTCATGAATTGCAACAATTAGTTGGGAAAATCGTATAAGCTTAAAGTGTTATTTTGAGTGGTTTTCCTCACCTAGTTAATTCTAGAATTTCTCTGCATTTCTACATTTTTAGCACTTTCCAAAATTAGTTTTCTTTGCTTATGTCAAAGAATTTAATCATAAGATACAAGGAGGAAATTTCAATAGCTCTAACCACTAAACCCTTCAAGCTATAATCACTAAAGTTCATAATCTAAGCATTAAATCTTGGTTAATGGTTATTGATCTTTTAACTTGACATTTGGATCTATCTAACATAAGTAGTGTTCTACGAGGGCACGTCCCCCAAGCTCGAGGGCTCAACCGTTGTGTTTCTCATGGCCCTGAGATGGGGGGATCGTTGAGAAACGTATCCCTGCACCCCCTTTTCTAAGAACTAAGAAACGCACCAAGAGGAGTTTGCTAGAGACGAGGGCTTGTAGGCACCTCCTCCCAAATATTTTGATATTTTATCAAAAAACATAAAACAGCCGCAAAGTAGTTTTTTAAAACTACAATTTAAAACCCAGTTACCTTTATAAGCCCAACGCACCCATGAAACACTCATTTATGACCTCAAAGTTGAAAATCGATTCTCTCTTGGATGAAAGCGATCGATGGCAAGGAGATTGGAATGATCTCCCCACGAATGGTGTGATTTCCCCACAAGAGAAGGGCAATTTTGCCTTTTGGTGCTTGGACTCTTAGTTTTGGAATGATTTGGTTTTTCATATGTGCTTGTTGATTGGACAGTTGGACAGTTTTGATTTTCAGGGGAGCAATTGAGTTACTTATTTGCCTTCAACAATTTATTCATCAGTAATGGGAGGTAGGGGCAACACTATTTATCACTTATACTTGTCGTTTAGCCAGTTTTTTATTTTATGTGGTCGTGTTTTATTTTTTCTAGTTGTTTTCTAAATTTTTGGGCATGTCTTGGCTTTTTTTTTAATTTCTGTCAATTTTTTTTGTCTTTTAATTATTGGGCAGTCTAACCTTCAAACCCTACCTTTGGGTATATCATCAACCATGAAAATCCTTGCTACATGTTGCCAAAAAACAAAATCTGCTCATAAAACCATCAAAAAATGAGTCAATTTGACAATAGCAATGGCAATGATAGTGATTCAAATAATGAGACCCAAGTAGAGGGTCAAGTGGAAGTGGGAGCGCAGACACTGCATCCATGTCTATTAATTTTCACAGCCAAGGTAATGTCAATCCACTAACGACATTAGTTGAATATGCCAAGGGGAAATATGATCCCAAAACACTACTTATTATAAGGAGATGGTCCCGGCAATTGCAACATCAGGACCTTCATCTGTCCCACTAAGTGAACATAAGATGAACAGTGATTTTAGAAAGGAAAGTGTCCAATATCACTATGAAGAAAGAAAAGATTAGACAAACATGGGTGAGGCCTGAGGGCAGGTTGCCCATTGTTATGGATGGGTGGACAGATATTGTCAAACATCCACTTATCAACATCCTAGTTACATGCATAGATGGGGCTTTCGTTCTAAGAACTATTGATTATTCAAGAAAGAGCAAAGATGCAACTTTCCAATCTGAGCTTCTTCAATATGTTATAGAGGAGGTTGGGCCTATCAATGTAGGTGTAGGTTGTGACAGATGCGACAACAGTGTGCAAATCAGTTGCGTTACTAGTTCAGAGTAGATACAGGCATATTTTTTGGACTCCTTGTTGTGTGCATGCACTCAACAATGCACTAAAAGACAATGGATAAATTTAGTGGGTATTCTCCTTAGTGACAGTTGCGATAGATGTGCAGATGTTTATCTGCAACTACCACACATCCTTATCCTTGTACAGTGCTCAATCAAAGAAAGAATTCCTCAATTGTAGATTTTCCAGAGGTCTCCACTCGCTCTGGAAATCTAGATCTCAACAAACCTATAGATCTCACTAATCCCAAATGAATATAAAACTTAATGTCAAATCCTAGATAAATATATAAACAAGACTATAATCAATAGCACATCATATCTACTACAAATTCAAACATAATAGCAATCACACACTTAGATTTAGATTTTTACCTTGGATACCCTTATGCGAACCAAGATCTATGGGGATTTCTTCTTTCTCAATCCTTTGAGAATATAGTATAGAGAAGAGTACAATCAAAATTTAGAGAAACAAATAGAAAACCTAACGGGCCAAAGCCCTAAATCTGCAGCTACTGCTCCTGAGAAATGTGCCCCAGTAGTCTACTCTCACGCTGGAACTCTGAACACTGTCACTGCCAATCTCTGGAAGTCGTACCTCTCACTAACCTATGAAGGGATGCTCCCTCTGCCCCTTGTCTCGATATTGCTCTATCTAATGAGGATGTGCGTCCTCAAACTCTAAATGATGCCCCCCAGTTGTACAGTTGCAACGTCTCTGCTCGAAAGCATGCCCTTTTGATTCTGCCTCAATCAACATCTGGTAGAGGTCTCTATGAGTCCTCAAACTCTGATGAAAGATCTCTACTCCCTCAATTGTCTCATAAACTAGATCTACGCCCCCAACTATCACACATGTACACTAGTTGGTGAAGACGTCTTCAATTCGATCCATTATTCAACGTAGGTGGGATCGAATGAGCACATCTCTCTGCATGTCAGTATATGCACTTAATCAAAAATGATATATTAACTGGCCTAGTAGAATTTCTCCCATTAATGATCTATAGATCAAGAACAGATTTCAAGTTGTCATTACAAAGATGATGATGCTGATCAAGCAAAAAAATTTGAAGACAGTGGATTCATTTTGTATGTCCCAATGGTCCCATCAACAAGCCTGATGCGAAGGAAGATCCTAAAGACTTAGGCCAAGAAGACCCCATTGGTTGGTGGACGATGCATAGGGATTGTTATCACATATATAGTAGTTGGGCTACCATATTCTATTTTTCAGATTCAGTACATTTTTCAGCCATATCTCTTACACATGAGATGTTGAGATGAGCAGTTTTGATGGATCATTATTTTATCCATGGACTATTGTACTCTCCCGTGTCAGGACTAAGTTTCAAGACACTCAGATTTGAGGACTGATGTAGCCATTTAGTCATCTACAGAGCAGTTATTGATGCCCATATCTATATCAGTGCTTTCTCATTGGATAGATAATGGTTCAGATGGATTATTTGCATGATTATGACTCGGCATTTATTTTATTGTGTTATGGTTATCATTGCTCTTATACTCATCTTTGTGACATATACCTGCATTTAGTATCATAATATGGCGGTCATAAATATATGGACTTGCATGTATGGTGTCCCTACTTAGACTTGGAAGTTCCTAATCTATACTCATTGGTGTTACCCTCCCTAGGGAGAATAGAGGTAGTCATTCCCACCCTTCTTTCGCTTGCTAGTGTTGGCTTCATCTTTCACTATCTCCACCTGTCCATTACCTTCCAATTTTGTTTTCAACCCGACTTACTACTTGACTTATGGCATGGAGGACCTTTTACCCGCTAGAACCTTTGTTGGACAAACCTCCCTGTTTATAGTGTGCCTTGGCTCTGAGTTGGTGACAGAACTTGGCATTGGTGAGTTGGATTGCATGCCTAAATGATTCTGGTCGATTGTCTTGATGTTTGGCACTATGCAGAACTCCCCCTAGTCACTTGAGATGTTGTTGGCTAAAACTGAAAGCTCATGTAATACTTATATTGGAAATATTTATATCTGCGCCCATGGAAAATGTAAATTCTAAAATGTGTTTCTTAACATATACAAGCAAAGGGCGAGAGCAATGCAATGCTAAAATACTTCGTGAAGGGTATAAGAAAAGGTCCCTGTTATCACCAACCTTGTAGTTTCCCGTGTGAGGTAGATCCAGGATGGATGGTAGAGAGGCAAGCAACTAAGGAGGTGGAACCAAGACTACCTAGACTCCCAAATGGATGGTTGTCACACCAATCAAGGCGGTCTTCACTTTATGTTATCTAAGTCCAAGACAACAACGCGGGAGATCCGGATCTACTCCCGACAGGAGAGATCATACCTAGACACCAGAACAGATCAAATGTGGCTTTGAGGTACGTAAGGTGCAAGGTAAATGGAAACCCTAGCTCTAGGGTTTAGGTACTAGCAAGTGATGGAGATGACCACTGTCTTGGGAAACGTAACCGTGACAGGGTGAGTAAGGACAGAGTTGGGACTGTCTAGTACCAAGGAGACAGACTCAGTGAAAGATAGGTAACTTGAGTTATCAATGAATGTTGGCAAAGAGAATAAGGGTGAGGTCAATTTAGGGCTAGCGCTAGAGATAGGAGATCAGTGCCTTTCGTGCATTGGGCAATGGAGTCAGTATCAGCACAACATTTCAGTGAACCCACCTAGGATATACCCTGATCTATGGACCCAGAAAAGGATTTGGCCCCAAAGATTCAGGTTACGGGATAATCAGCAAAAGGAGGGCTAGCGCTAGGGCTTGGAGAGGCAGATATGTAGATCTAGAGCCGCCAAGAGACTATCAGCTCAGCGTTGGAGGGGAAATGAGATCAGGATGGCCCAATCTACAAACCCAAGTCAGAAAATTGCAGGAAAAATCAAATCTGGAAAAGTCAAAATCTGATGAGGGGGGCTAGGAGGCTGAAAATCAATTTTTTAGATCTAGGGAAACCTGGCAAGAACTAGCTCAGCGTTGGGGGTGTTCTGGAGTGCTGAAGCCCTGATCTATCCACCTAGCCTTTGAGAAATCAAAAAAAAGTAAACTCTGAAAAAGTCCAATTTTCAGTGAAGGCGCTAAGGTTGTTTCAGTCTGAAACTTAGATCTAGGTCAAACTGCCATGAATCTGGATAGCGTTGAGGGTGATTTGGACTGTGTGGGACCCGATCTATCAGTCTATGAAGTCAGAATTCAGAAAAAAGTCAAAACCCTAGCAAGTCAAATTTTTAGTGGGGCGTTATGCAGTTTTCAAGCTAAAAATCAAATCTAGGTCAAACCAGCAGGAACTTGACCAGCGTTGCAGTAGATTCACTTAAGGGGAGGCCCGATCTATGAAACCCAGAAGTGGTTTGGCCAAAGATCAGACAGTCCCCAGATTTAGTGCTTTTTAGGGTATTTTAGTATTTTAAGAGTTTTCAAAAAAATGGAAGGAAAAGCAGGTACAATGGATTCAAATCTGTTAAAGAGAAGAGAGTTACCTATTGGATCATGCCTTGAAATGCTTGTAGAAGTCTTAACAGTGATGATCCTTGCTATCCCGATCAATTCTGGAAGATCCAAGTGACTTCTATGACAGATGTAAGCTCCAAGCCACCAATGCGCCCCCTACCCTGCATGAGCAAACGTCAACAATATCAGATTTGCTAAGACAAGATAAAGAAACCAATTGCTACAGGAAAGTAAAACGAAGTAATCATAGATCACAATGAAACTAATGAAAACCCTCTGATCCAAGACGAAGATAACCGAACGAGTTGAGGTCCCCCTGCAAAAACGCTCTATCCAAAACGCCCTCCTGTAGACAAGACAATGATAGCAGAAAAAATATAGATCTCACATGAATTTCCACAAAGCTAGGAAGCAAAAGACTATCCAATCACCATTTGAGAACATCAAATGCAAAGCAGATCCAGAAAATATCCACAGAAAAAAATATTTCTATTATTCAGATCCAAGAGCCAAAGACCCCCTACAAATGAAAAGCTATCTCCTTTAAATAGAAATGAGAGAACCACAATCATAACCGAATCCTAACCACTTTCAAAACGAGTGGCTAAGATTAAAAGATAAAATGTTCTAATCAATGGTTGAGATGAGCTCAACATACAATACATGGATTTATATAACCATAAAGTACCAAAGTGGACTAAATCACCCATAAAGAGGGTACCCCACTCAACAAGAAATAAATGAAGCACATGGTGGGTCCAAGGAGTGTTGACTAACTCCCTCTGGGTGTCCCCATGGCATAATAAAAATCATATAATATTTTAATTCTTTGACTTTTGTGCCTCCTTGAGGAAATCGTGAGCCTCCCAAAAGCTCCAAAAAATAATATAAAAATGCCCAAAAATAAATGTGGGCCCAATCAGGTGCTGCAACTGCTAGAGAAGGTGTGGAGGACATCACTCTCATCATTATGACTCATCCCATGTCATTTCCTTGCCTCAGTAGCCCAAATCGATTTCTTCAATAGCCATTTAATCATTTTTTAATTTGCTTAGGGAAACGTGAACCTACCAAAACAGCCTCCTAGGGTGCCTGCATTGTCAAACTGAGCCCACCAAACTCTCTGGGATAGGGGTACTATGGTACAAACAAATGGCTGCACCCCCTATGCCCATACAACGCCCTAGGAGATCCAACTAAAACATCTCCCTGCTCAGACATATCAACCTGTGAAGAAAAACTGCATCAGAAAGGCAAAATGAGCTTAATCATATCTGCAAGTGCCCGAAACTGAAAATAAACTGTCTCATTAGACACTGAGAGGGGGGGGTGAATCAGTGTAAAGCCAATTTTAAACTTTTTCTTAGCTTGTCACAGTTAACTACCAATTCATCATTCTACCAATCTCATAATCATTTCATAAACATATCATAAGCATTTGAATCATCAAAAACCATAACACAAAAGAACACAACACCATATAAATTTGTAATCTTTTTATATTAGTTTTGGTCTGGCTACAACCATTAGGTAAAATCAACACCTACTGATATGAAAAGCACCTACTCTGCATCCAAGACCTGCCTGGTTTTCTTACACCCTGCTAAGAAGGGTTTGAGGTATCCCAACCTCAAAAACAAGACAAGCTTGCTTTTACAATACAATATACTTGTGTTACCATCAATGTTGCTCATCACATCAATTCTGCTGTAACACTGTTCATCACATCAACTCTGTTGTAACACTGCTCATCATTCTGCCTTATGAATACTGCTGAGCATCAATCATCTTGTTCATCTGCTCATGTATTCAATACTGTTGGTTATCTGCTCATCATCATTACTGCTGGCCATCTACTGCTACAAATTATCCTCTGATCAGTACTTCTTCTACTGGTCAACACAGCTCATTAGTCTTTGATCATCATTCCAAGTCATCAAGGAATCTGTTCATCTGCTCAAGACATACAATGTTGCTCATGTCCTTTCATGCTAAGTCTTCAAGGATTTTGTTCATCTAGGTCTGCTCATGTCTTCAAAGGTTTGTTAAATGCTTCAAGATCATCGAAGGTCTTCTCACTACGATGTTGCATTTTCCACTCAACAAGAGGTTTTCTTCCAATGTAAATAGTCTATCATACTATCAAACCATGTCACTGCTTGCCTGGGTATTAATGCTCAAGCATCATCATCAAAGGTGTCATCAATCAAGTGTTCAAGCACTGCTACTATTGATCTGCTGCTTATCCCAACTTATCAAAGATCTGTTCAAGTCATCAAAAGGTCTGCTCATCTCAAGTCATCTTGCCATTGTTATGTTGGATCATGTCATTGCTGTCATTTATCATGTCACAGTTAACACAGCTATTCCTCTCTTCTTCACTTTGGTAGCTTTAGGATGTCTTAAGATAAGTCCTTAATTTAGTCCAAGACTATGCCACAACAACTTTATATAGGAATCAAACTTTCACTCTAGCTCACTAGATCTTTAGATATGATGTTGTAGCTTCTCAAGTTTTACTTGATCTCTGATCCTTTTCAACAGAACTTGAGCAAAGTGAACATACCTCTTATTTAGCAGCCTTGAGAAGATGAATTAGCATGCCTTTCAAACTGATGTCTGCAACTTGTGTGTCTCCAACATGACTGACATTGAACTTGACTTGCCTCAGCGAATTCAGAGTTGCAATCAGAAAATATGCCGGAGCTATAACTGTGGCTACTTTTACTCCTTCAATGTACTGCTGCTATAGCATATCATATAGATCTGAGATGTGTGTGTTAGACTTCTACCGTGGCTGCTTTTTATCAGATCTTCTTCAATCAAAACTTTGGATTTCAGGAGGTTGTACTATGGCTGCTTGAGATCAGAAAGAGATCATACCATTGTGGCCGAGGTCAGAGATAGGATTAACTTCAAACATGTACATAGTAGCTGCCTGTGAATTCTCCGTCTAATCCTCTTCCTATGGCTACCTTAGTCGTTTCGCATTTATTGCTGTTGTTCTTCTTCAGTCCTCATGTAAGCTTTCAACAATTGCTTTCCCAGTCAAAAGCAATCTCAAACTGTGTGAACAACTGCGTAAAACCTCAATCAAGTTCAGACTTGTTCACCATCGAGGGTCTCCAAGACGTGTTGGTATAACCTTACTTCACAAGTCAAGGCTTAGGGCTGTGTATACCTTCTTCAAACAAGAACAAAAACTCAGGGCTGTGTGAGAGAAAGGCCTCAAAAATTCGGATGCTGGTATACTGTATATTCACCAACACTAGGACTATTTTGACATTATGGATAAGTGCTAGTTGCCTTTCTCACATCCAACAGTACTCAGCTACTGAGAAGAGTCCCTATAGGGCTGCTTCTTAATTACAGCTACAAAACAGTCTCCACTGAGCGGCTTCTACATCACTGTGGGTATGAAGAATTTAGGGCTGTTGTTCCAAAATAGGACTGTTTAGAAAGTGCTTCAAAAATTTCCAAAAGAAGAGTCTATTTGTTGAACCCGAGTTCTTCCTTTTGCTCAGCAAAGAATCTCGATTCACTGCAGAATCTCAATCCACTGTTCCTAGACCACTCAGCTGCCCACAAAATCCTCAGCTCACACTTTAAACCAGAGAGATATCTCAGTCTGCACAATTACCTCAGTTCATCGAGATCAGAGATATATAAAACCACCCTTTTACAAGATCAACTTCAAGAGATGTTGTAACAACAAAAAAAATAAAACTTTATCGAAGAGATGAACCCTCTAAAGTTTGAATACAGCCTACTATCCAATGTTTAAGCC
Source organism: Pseudotsuga menziesii (assembly GCA_001517045.1). Lineage (NCBI taxonomy): Eukaryota > Viridiplantae > Streptophyta > Pinopsida > Pinales > Pinaceae > Pseudotsuga > Pseudotsuga menziesii. The sequence goes on from LPNX011219835.1 coordinate 359,133, forward strand.
TGTTGTAGATGATGACAGTCCTTAAGAAAAACAATGGCAGCCTTGATCCTTGATAAAACTGGTGATGTCTGCCTTTGAACAAGCTTTGGCAGCCCTCTAGGGCCTGATCAGTGTTATGGGAGCCCTACTAGGGCATCAACACCTCCATGGAAGCCTTACTAGGGCATGTTCAGACCCTTGGTTGGCTAGTTCGGACCTTAGCAGGCTTAGAACAAACTTCGGCAGCTCTTCTAGGGCAAGGTCAGACCTTCGGTTGTGGGAGAGGACTGCTGTACAAAAAAATTGGAACTGTCACCTCAAAAAAAATTCTTCCTGTGGAAAACTCGGGTCCTTCTCTGCTGCTGCGAGTTGTCTACTTCAGTTCTCTTGCCTCAGTCCACGAGTTGCTCCTAGCTGCTACAAATTTCCTCAAAGCTCCACCGAAATTTTCACATCCAAAAGTGAGGATGTGATAGGGGTATATATACTAAATTTTCACCATAATTTCGAGGCCGACCTGCTATTTTTAATTTGACTTTGGAGCCGACTCAGCAAATTAAAATTTTAAATTAAATATTAATACTTTGGAGCCGACTTTTCAAGGCATTTTCAAGGTTTCTTCATAAGGCATCTTCAAGGGCTCTTTCATGGATTCTATCAATACAAGGGCTTCCACTTCAAGCCAAGGGCATCCACCACATGCCAGAGACCATATAAGATCATCACCATCATAATACATGCAAGGGTTCCATGACCTTTTCAACGAATGACACAAGGGGATCAAGTGCAGGCACTATGATCTTCAGCATCAAAGACTTCATCAAAGTGCCATCATGCCACCATATAAGTGGGCTCCATGACCTTTGCAAGGGCAACATGGCCTTCATCAAGGATTCCAAGACTTCATGGGCTTCTCCAACGTCTACCAGGGCTTCAAGACCATCTCTAGGGTCTTCAGCATCATTAGCTGGGTCTTCAACATCTTCAGCAAAGTGGTGGCATCAAAATCCAAGCGTGTGGGTACAGGGACCTTGTCAACTGGGTACAAGGTGCTTCAAGGCGCAAACCCACTCTGTAAGGGATCAAGGCACTACAGGTGGGACTTGGTGGCATCAATGACATCCCGTGGGGCCACTGCAAGTCCATGTTGGCATCAATGACAATTTCATCAACAACCAACACTAGCAAGCCAAAACATTGGTGGGAATGACTACCTCTATTCTCCCAAAGGAGGGTAAAACCAATGAGTATAGATCAAGAACTTCAAAGTCAGAGTAGGGACATCAATACATAAATACAAATACATCCAAGTCCATATAATTATGACCGCCAGATCATGACACCACATGTTAATAGATGTCACCAAAATGAGTATAAGAGCAATGATAATCATAACACAATATAAGAATTTGAGTCATAATCATGCATATAATCCATCTGAAACATCATCTGTCCAACGAGAAAGTACTGATATAAAAACTGGGCATCAATAACTGCTCTGTAATGACTAAATGGCTACATCGGTCCTCAAATCTGAGTGTCCTGAGACTCAGTCCTGACATGGGAGAGTACAATAGTCCACTAATACAATAATGATCCGTCAAAACTGCTCATCTCAGCATCTCATATGTAAGAGATCTGGCTGAAAAAATGTACTGTGTCTGAAAAATAGAATATGGGAGCTGGCTACTATATATGTGATAACAGTTCCAAAAGCAATGGTTAAATATATGCTATATCTAAATATTGCTGACCTTATAAATTTGAATATGTCCTGGATGAAAGCTGCAGTTAGCTGTGTTTTTAAGCACTCGTGAAGTCCCCAAAAGGACATATAGGCCAAAAAGGCCATGGAAATAAAATTGATGGTCCTAATGAACCTAGATCAAACTTGATGTAGATATGATGCCTAAGTTGAATAAGCACTCTCTAAACAACTCAACCATTTGTGAGGCACTGCCATACCCTGTGTTGTTGTTTGCCCGGCATGTGGTTATAGTAAGTATTCCCTTCCCACATCCAAAGTGTCGTGATCTTAACTTGGTAAGTCATCCTCTACCCTAGCCTTGTCAATTTCATCCTTCATCCTTCACTAGCAAATTGAGTACAACTATGAAGTGAGTATAGTCCTGAAAGTCTACTCTGAGTAATAATAAATAAAACCCTATATATGTATTTGGTTGATGTACCGCCAGTGAGGTGATTGCTACTTGTTATAAATGTTACTTAAATGATTTGTAGAGCATGTCTTAGCCTTGTAACACCTGCAGCAGATGGATGATAGCCTGAGTTTTATTATGGGTATCTGGTCATTTACAGGTGATTATATTGTCTATTGGATATTGTTGATGATCAAATAAAGACCTGGTAGGGGTATGAATATGCACCCTAGATGATCAGGCTCACTTTACCATTCTGATGCAGTTTTGGGTCACAGGATGATGTGTCTGAGCAAGGAGATGTTTTATTGGGATCTCCTAGGGCATTGTATGGGGCATAGCGGGTGCAGCCACTTGATTGTACCATAGTACCCCCATCCCAGAGAGCCTAGTGGGCTCATAGCTTCATTGTGATCTATGATTACATTTTGTTACTTTTCTGCAGATCTAGCTTTTTCTTTTGTGGTACAGCAAATTTTATATTGTTGAAGTTTGCTTGTGCAGGATAGGGGGGCGCATTGGTCACTTGGAGCATAACGTTGGTCCTAGAACTCACTCAGATCTTCCAGAATTGACCGGGATGGCAGGGATCATCATCATCAAGGAATCTACAAGCATTTCCGAGTAAGATCTACGGGTAAGTCTCTTCTCATTTAGGTCTCAATCCATTGTACCTGCTTTTTCTTCAAATTTTCTAAAAAATTCCTTAATAATAAAAATCCAAAAAAATACCTAATTGGGGAACCGCTTGATCTTTGAACAAACCATTTCTGCATTTTGTAGATCAGGCATCCCTCTCACCAAATCCTCCTCAACGTTGTCTAAATTGTGACTGGTTTTCCCTAGATCTAACTTTCTGACTGCTCAAACCCTAGCACCCCTACTGAAATTTTGACTTTTTCCGGAAATTAATCACTTGGGTTTATAGATCAAGTCTTCCTCACTCCAGAACACCCCCAACGATGAGCTAGTTCCATCCAGGTAGCCCTAAATCTGAAAAACTGGCTTTCAGCCTCCTAGCATCCTTCATCAGATTTTCACTTTTCCAGATCTGATTTTTCCTGAAATTTTCTGACTTGGGTTTGCAGATCAGGCCATTCTGATCTCATTTCCCCTCCAATGTCGAGTTGATAGTCTCCTGGTTGTCCTAGATATGCAAATGTGCTTCTCCAAACCCTAGCGCTTGTCCTCCATCTGTTGTTTTCCTTGTAAAACTGAATATTCCAAGCCAAACACTTTTCTGGGACTATAAATCAGGGCATATCCCAAGTGGGTTCACTTTAACGTTGTGCAAATACTGACTCCATTACCCAAGGCTCAACAGGCACTGATATCCAAGCATTTTGACCTCTTTCCCCTAAAAGTTGACTGCTCCTTGATGACTCAGGTAATCTGACATTGTCATATCTCTCATTGAGTCTATCCCTTTGGTACTAGACAATACCAACTTTGTCCTTACCCTGCCTCAGTTACGTTTCCCAAGGCAGCAGTTATGTTCATCAATTGCTAGTACCTCAACCCTAGATCTAAGTCTCACCCGTATAGGTCACTTTGGATCAATGCTCATACAACTGAAACCCTCATCCAAAGCCCTAGTCCACTTAGTATCATCTTCCATAGATCTAGAGTTTCCAATTACCTTACACCTTACGTACCTCAAGCCATACTTGATCTGATCTGGTGTCTAGGTCTGATCTCTCCTGTCGGGAGTAGATCCGGGTCTCCCCCTTTGTTGTCTTAGACTTAGATAACATAAAGCGAAGACTTCCTTGATTGACGTGACAACCATCCGTTTGGGAGTCTAGGCAGTCTCAGTTCCACCTCCTTAGTTGCTTGCCCCTCTAGCATCCATCCTGGATCCATCATACATAGGAAACTACAAGGTTGGTGACATCAGGGATGATGCTCTAGAGATCCAATATCTTGCTACTCGCTTATCGTCTCACACTGGTAATTCCTCTACAGTAGAGAGGAATTGGTCTACATATAGCTTCATCCACTCTATCAAGAGGAATAGATTTACCTCTAAGAGAACAAAGAAGCTTATTGCAGTGCACAGTGCCCTACGACTTTCACATAGGAAGACACCAGAGTATTAGATGGAACCAACGACACAATGGGATGTGGATCCAGAGGATGATGCACAGATAGATGAGGAGAGACCAGATGAGATGTGGCACGGTTTGCTTGGTGTGCCATCAGTCGCTCCAAAGGCTGAGACTAAGAGTGATACTAACATAGATGGTGACACTCCCATAGACGGTGACTTCATGCAGCAGATGCATCAAGAGAACCAGTCCATGGAACTATCTCCTTGATGCTCTTTTGATGATTTCTTTTTGCTACTTTTAGTTTTATTTACTGTCATTGTGAACTTAGATTGAGTATTTGATTCATCATTCTTTAGTATTTTGAGTAATTTTAATTTTCTTTATACTTTTAGACTTTAGTATTTCTAAATTATAATTTTTCGATTCAGACAATTAACTTTTTGCGACCTCAATATCTGTTGAGTTATATAATATTAATATATTTCATATTTGTTGGTGTTTATGCAATGTTCCACCAAGTTTCTAGGATGCGAGAGTGCAAAAACGCACGTTGGGGACGTGTAGAGACACCCCCAAATTTTGGGGAAATTTTTGGGGGGTGGGGGAGCGTTGGGGTCCCTAACATGGGGGGGTAAATCAAGAATCGAGTTTTCATATCACCATAAATCGTACAAATATGGTAAATCAAGAAGAGACCTGTGGTGCAAATATTGCAAGGAAATTCACACTGAAGAGACATGTGCAAAATTTTGAAGATGTATTAGGGATGGTATGTGTGAAGATCCAAATGAATTCAATGATTTGAATTTTGCTTACTAGGATCTTTCGTGCTTCGAAAGGAAAGTCTAATACTATTTCAAAGAAAGATATGAACGAACTAAAAAAATAGTGTAGACTGATAAAATCACAAGGATGTTTGCAAGGAAGCCATCTCGCAAAGAGATTATGGATAAGGCATGGAATGTTTATGTTCGAAGAATCAAGGGATCCCATGGAAGCTCGAGAAAGGAAAACAACTATTTCAAAAATCTCATACCAATGAAAATTCTATACCAATGGATGAAACCACCAAAGGACCCTTATTAGAGAGACCATCTAGAAGTATGGATGTTACTTTAAGAATTGATTTACTAATTTGTCCAAATGAAGGTATTTGTCCCATTGATTGAACTAGAAAAGGTTCCACCACACAAGGAGAAGTTAGAGAAATTCTTCAGTTTTGAAGAAATTAATGAAGATTGTCCAATGTTATTTCAAGGATTGAATCTATGGAGAAATTATGGTAGCCATTCTCCATTATATATCACATTAATGGTAAATGATTTGCTGCTCCATAACCGTTACCGACTAGGTTGCATCTAGTCGGACTTTCAAGTGAGCCGACAAAGATGAACAAAGTACTTGTTCAAACTCAGAGCTCAAAGGTTCGTCAGGCCTCTATGGCCTTTTTATGTTTTGTACCGCATGTTCATTCCCCTTCGGGGAAGTTGTAATAAATGTGCTACCATGACAAAAAAATTGTACAAGACTTGGCTTCATAAGACTTAAACGTCAATCCGATCATTCCAAGGTGTTTTTTCCCTTGTTAATTATGCAATGTTAAATAAGCGATGTATAATTTTTGAGTTTTTCACCGCTCCTCCAAGTCACCTGACACGAGGACATGGGACACGAAGAACATGGGGATTTAAGTGTCCGACACGAACACGATGACCCCTGGAATCAGGACATGTAGGACACGTTATATATATATNATTACATATTTACAAAGCCTTCAAATCTTCTTCATATGCAGAAAAAACACTTCTTAGAGCTCTCTCCACAATTGTAAATGACAAAAATTAAGTCAAAATTCGATTTTAAAGTGGTCTCAAGCATCCCTTCTGCAAAAAGTTTGTCTTGTTTTCAGGACACGTCCTAACAGGCACATGACATGCATGTCCGAAATTGAGACACACTGGAAAGACGTGTTCGATATGCTCTGTCAGCGTGTTCGTGTCGGACACGCAGACACAGGACACGTTGCCCTATATGGGCATGTCGAGTATCACAGCTACTCCTCCAAAGCTGAAATGGTCATCTTGGTGGGTAGGCCTTAGGAGGTTATTAAAGTTCACATGTCAATGTATATGAGCATGCTAGGCATCGATATTGAGTCGTATGGACATGTACTAGGTCCCCCTAGGGTTTTGTCTGATTCCGAGAAAAATGTTTTTTCCGTTTTTCAAGCCATTTTTTAATGGTTTAATTTAAAAACTTCAAAATATAATAATTGATGGGTTTGGAGTCTGTTTTTGGCGTGGGGATGCTCGTTTTCACACTTAGAGCATCCTTTTTACCCTAGGGTCCACTTTGCATGTGTTTTGGGCAGCTAAAACATCTCGTGGAGAATTATTTGGCTAAAATTGCATCAAATTGGCACTTAAATGCTAAAAATGCATCATTTTACATAAGTCAAAATATTTAAAAAAGTCAAAAGGTGATTATTTTAATGGTTAAAAGATGTTGTGCCATGGTGGTCTCATGTGGGCAATTTCTTCAAGGAGGGAGACCTCATATTAAAACATGTTTTCACTTACCATTTCTTAAAGCCAAAGTTTGAGGTCACGCTTCTTTACCATGTGAATTTATTGAAGGCTCAAGGTATGGCCCACGCTTTGTATTAGCGAGTGGGTGGGATAGTGACATCATCGTATGTTATGGGTGTGATATACCACATATTATTTACCATTTTAAAACTATGGTATCACCCATCATGCTAATGTCACACTATCCGTATGAATTGGATTGTCGTGAAGGTGGATTTGCACATGCGATTTGGATTTGATGAGTTGGCTTTGGTAAGCGGAGTGAGGTTGCCTACCTCATTTGAGGTGGCGCCTCCTCCATACTAACACTCCAATCAAACTAAAAATTATCCCACTAATCCCTCGAATTACTCTTATCAACTGAACTTGATCTTCCATGTTGGTGGTGCCCCCTTGGGCCTACTTTTTGCTATAAATAAAGCTTTGCTCTCCCATTCAAACTAGTTGGAATGTACTGGGAAGAGCTTGCCTATTGTAACCATTGTTTATCTAAGAAATAAAAGAGATTTTGGAGGTCTATTAATGTGGTGCTTCGGTGAGAGGATGAATTATCATTGTGCTTTGTGCAGATAATCTTTGTTGGATCCATCTTGTTTCTATGGACCAAATCTAGCTTGCTTGAAGGATTGGTATCAGTTTTGCAAGGTGAATCAAGTTGTTTGTTTACTACTTTAATTTATTTAGTATGGATTCCTAGAGATTCAATCGAATGTTTTCAATTGTTTATGAACATCTTCATATTGATTTCTAAGTGTATATGCTGTTGGATTTCATCTTGGTTGTTGAGTTGTGTGAAGTGTAGGTCATCTTAGCTCGAGATAGAGAAGATCTTGTTTAATCTATCTTATTTCTAACATTCTTGTTTACAGATAAAGTCCTCGGTGCCCCACAATCAAAGCCTCAAGGATCATCTTGTTCTCAAAGCTTCCCTTCTCTACTTCTTAATATTGTTTAAAAATTATCTTGTCCTTTTAATGAAAAGTAGTTGTAGATCTAAGATTAAAAGTTCATTTTTCACAAATAGATCGTGATTACTTTTCATTTCTAGATCTAGCTAAAGTTGAAAAGAATAATCATTTTCTAGTATAGATCTACACAACCAAGTTTTTCTTGCTTCAAGTTATTTGCATTATAAAATTAAAAGTCTTGATTAGTAAGATCAACTTCCGAGTTTAAATTTCAGATCTAGCATCTAAGTGCTCAAATTTGTTTGTTTTCCATACGGAACAAACAAAGGCCCTAAAAAAATAGCTTTCTAGCTGATTTTTTCAGTTTCCTTTACCTAGTTCATTTTAGCTTTTTTACTTAGAATTTTTTCGACAAATTTTGGTAGTTTTTCCAAAACATTCTTAAAGTATTTTGAGGCATATTCTATTAGTATTTGTTGGTTGTTTTTGCAGGTTTAAAATAAAAAAGGAGGAAACTCTGGCGAATTTTCGCAAAATCAAGAAAAAAGAAGACAAATTAAGCTTCCCCTCGCATAAAAATTAAATTTTCCATAAGCGTAAGCCTTTGGATCCAAAGTATAAGGATGAAAGTGCATTTTGGTTTTATGTTGTAAGATTGTAACAAAGGCTTGAGTAGGTTCATCAAAGCCCACTCCTCATCCCCCTTGGGGGGATCTGCGTCGGTGATTCTTTTCATGGTTTGTGATTTTTAGCTAGTTTATTTCATTTTTCTGTTTATGCTTTATTATTGTTATTGAAGTAAAATAAATACTTACCCCATGCTCTCCCGAGTATCCTGAAAAGGGGAAAGAGATTCGTGGTAGAATTTGATTAGAAAATCTTTCAATTTGTTTCTGCATCATTTAAAATAAACCTCGTTGCTCTCTCGAGTACAGTTCATGGATAAAGGTTTTCCCGACTATTGAACCTGGAAAGAGATTTTTGGGATTTACATTTTCTAATCAGACAACTTTTGTTCAAAAAATCTTTAAAATCAACAAGGCCCTCATCCTCTTATGCTCTACTTCCACTACAGTTTCATCTGATCAGTTAGCTGCATTAGAAAAGGATCTAGGTGACTAGTAATTAGTTTCATGTTTTAATCAATCTCCCAAACAATGAAAATCCAGTGTTGCGTTTTTCTTCGTGTGGGAAAATTGTACAGACGAAGTGGGAACAACTGAAAAGCGACCGCAGGCCCCGTTAAGCTACATCCTTGTTGGTGTAGTGTTGAACATCCCCCCTTGACTCCATTCATCCCACATTTCCTCAAGTGCTTCCACACTTGGTGTGTCTGGACTCTGGATATATTCCCTGTACCTTCGTGGTATATCAAGAATCCCCATCCTTGTTAATAATCCAAATAATTACCACATTAATAAAACCAACAAAGAATTTACCCACTCCCTTAATTACTCATCTAATAATCTAAAATTTACCAACCGAGACACTGCAATACTTTCACTAAGACAACACTAGCAACCCACATTTGCAAAGCACTCTTTTCATTTTGGCACTGATCTATTCTGTTTTTTTTGCAAAAGTTAAAACTTAATCTCGCAATGTGTCTCAAATGATATGTGTTTATTTCATTAGAAGTTTCCAAGTGTAAATCTACTCGCAGTCATTGGTGGGCAATAATTAAATTCATTCCATTTTAAAACTCCTAGAAAATCTATGTTTCCAGCTTTCATAGTTAGAAACAACCTTAGATTATTTTTATTAGTGTCCACCCCCGTTGGCTTCGCTAGGAGTTGGCTTAGACAGAGGAGTTGAGTATCAGGTGACAGCACTTGGCTCAAGCTTGCCCCCAAGGTCGCACCCAATGGCTTGAATATTTCTGCCACGTTACCCGAGGTGCGAAATTAGGCGGCAACAATAACTACATAATGGACTCTGGGGCTTGTACAAATGTTCTGTCATTGAAGGTCATGGATCAACTAGTTTCAAAACCACAAGACTTTACAAAAATATGTGCCATTGATTCACAACAGATCAAAGTTTGTGGTTTAATTAAAGATTTTCAAGTCAGTTTGGCCACTTATCCAGATATCACTTTTATTATTGACATAGTAGTTATTAATGTCCTGGATGCATGGGTTAAGTTGTTGTCTAAACAATCGGCTGCTAATTTGGGTGAAAACATTTAAATAGACCTAACTTATGCCATCATACCCACATGCAAAAATACATGCCACATTATACAAGGAACCAATGATGGAGTATCATGTTGAAGACCCAAATGACACAATGAATGAGTTAGTCTTTGCTTAAGATGATTTCAGGAGTTATGCTATCATGGCACAGCCCATAGCTCCACCTTTGGAGGATGTTTTTGCCAAAAAAATGGAGTTATAAAGAAGATGCATTTTGATGGGAGCCAATCCAGGACAGGCACAGGGAGCAGGAATCACATTCACACCTCTGTAAGGTAAAGTCATGTATTTCTGTTATAGATTGGAATTTGACTCCACAAACAATGTTGCAGAATATGAAGTGTTGTTGTTAGGCTTGGATGCATTTTGATGGGGGCCAATCCAGGACAGCCACGGGGAGCAGGAATCACATTCACGCCTCTGTAAGGTAAAGTCATGTATTGCTGTTATAGATTGGAATTTAACTCCACAAACAATGTTCCAGAGTATGAAGCGTTGTTGTTAGGCTTGGAATTAGGAAGAGAAATGGGTATAAAGGTGTTGAAAATCATAGCAGATCCTGATATAGTTGTAATGCAAGTAAGAAGACAGTTCGCTTTAAAGAATGATAGGTTGAAAAGGTACAGAAATGTAATCTGGGACAAAATAGAATTATTTGATGCATTTTTCATAATATGAAGTAAGGTAAGATATTCAAAAACGGTTTGATTAATTTTAGGCTCAATCAGCCTTGAGGGGTAGCCCAGTTGGTTGGAGTCCAAATCCAAAGACCATTTGATATTGAGGTCGGAGATTCAATTGTCACGAATCCAACTCTATCAGTCCTTCCGGGTTAGGCTCCCAAAACTGAAGCCGATAAGGCGAGGCCCCTTCAGGTGGGCCCCCTAGAATTATTACTATGGATGTAGTGAGGCCCGGCCTCTATTCTCGAGGCTGTGAACTGCGTGCAAAAAAATTTAGGCTCCCCCCCCCTTTCTTATCCTTCATAGGTTCCATCCATGATAATTCTGAATGAAAGTACTAGATGTTTAAAGTACAATGTTATAGCAATGGAAGTTCAGGATTTGGTATTGTTGAGACTTTTTGTGCTCACCTCGCAGGTTTCTGATCTTTAGTCAACTTGTCTTCTTTTCTAATTTAGCTAGCTTAATGATTTAGCTCTATGCTGTTGGCACACTATGTCTAAAACGTTATACCATTAAAGCCCATGTGCATGCAGATATTTCTTAAAGAATGGCAATGTGTGAAGAGTCTATTTGATGGGGAGTTTTTAAGTGGTTTAAATAATAAACCTAGTGTTTAAATGTTAGTTAAGAATGTTACTTTCAAAAAAAAATACAAATTACCTTCAACAATTTCTTCAGCCTTTTATTATTTTTTTTCAATTTTAATATCTCTGCTTCAAAGCCTCAATATTCTTTGTAGTTTCTGAAGCTTGATGTTATTCATTTTTAGTGGGCTCTAATTTAGTGCATGCAGATTAAGTCTTGAATAATGAATAATGACACTAAGAAAATAGTCAATATAATGGAGAGTTTTTAAGTAGTCCTTAGCTAAAAATATGTTACTTGGAAAAGCTTTTACAAATTACCTTTAGCAAATTCTTAAGCCTTTTATTTTCTTTTTTCAATTTTAATATCTCTGCTTCAAAAGCCTCAATCTTCTTTGGAATCTCTGAAGCTTGATGTTCTACATTTTTAGTAGGTTCTGATTTAGTAGATGGTTTCCTCTTTTCTCCATCTTTTGGTTTCTTGGTTGCAGAATAGTATGACTGCACTAATGCTGGTACTGGATCTCCTCTTGATAAAGAATTTTTCTTTAATTTTAATCCTTGTCTATTACCTGAGCAACGACTACCAGATTTAACTCTGGCTTCCTTGATTGCTTGAGGAGAAATATTTTCTAGACCGCTTGCCAAATGAAATGGTTGGCCGACCTGTATGAATTATGAACAAAATTTAAATAAACCATTAGATACCCAAAAAGAGAACGCCTGACAAGTTCACAAACAGTTGCTTACAGCCTCCTTTCTATTTATAATTAGAAACCATATCATCTTCTATTTACAGACAATCTTTACTATGAATAGCATTCATCATTTATAAGAAAAAAATACATACAGCATTGCCAGAGTTCAGAGAAACAATGAAAAATCAAATAAATTATGTGGAAAGCAAAGAACTCTTTATTTTTAGATTGTAGATTTTGAAAACAACATAAATCCCATAGCTTATCGTAGTTCTTTTAACTTTTTAAATTCTCCTCACTTCCTTAGTCCCTTTTCTGCTGTTTTTTTTGTTGTCGTTTCTTGTCCTCTCTAACCATGACTCACTTCCAACAAGCTCCTTTGTTCCTTCTCATTGTGGTTTTAATGCCATAGTCCCGACTCCCTACAATTCTATTCCTCCCTTCCCACAAGTTCCTCCTTTATTTTTCACCTTATTAACTTTTTTCTAAACCAGCATTAAGCTATTAGTTATAACCTAAGTTGCACAAAACTTGGAAACATTTCCAAGCTTCCAAAACGGGAACATCTGGAAATGTGACCCCCCAAAATGGGTATGTCCAGGCGAACGCAGTATATTAAAAAGACAAGAAATATAGATATATAGTTTTTGTGAAATATCACATCACCTTGAAAGAAAATAAGAATTATACACATAACTGACACATTAGAAGGAAACCCATGTCTATAGTAACTCTCATAGATGATTACATGATGCAAAATCCTATAGCTTGGTGATCTTGACTAATGCCAATCTCGTACCCTCATACATGAGGGAATCTAGTGGAAATGATCCTACCAACGCTGCATTCCTGAAAAGTTAAAACAATTAAGTCTACCGAATTCCGAATGGGATATGAAATTTCACTTTCTCCATATTGAGGTGGGAACCACTCTCAAACATCCTAAAACAAATAATGGTAATGTTAAAAATTTAAGTTGAAGGATAGAAAAGGTAAAATAAAGGAAGATGTTAGGTAAGATAAAGGAGAAGAAAAATAAACCTAGGCACTACGGCTGAAATCCTTGGGGCTTCCAGATTGTTCAGGGATTAGTTGTCATTGATCCTCCCCTAGATCATGATCCTAGGGAGAAAAATGGAGATCTGGACAAAGCCTTCAAAAAATTGGTAAGTGCACAAAGAAAGAACCCTATGTAAACCAATGTTTTAAAACTCCGAACCGAGAGTTGAACCGGTCGACGGTCAACTCGGACCAGAACCGGCAATGAACTAGAGTGGTTTGATTTCAATGAGTCGGATTATACAAAAATATATAATTTTTTACAATTTTAATGAAAAATATATATATTTAACATTCCAAGCTATGATTTCAAACTATTAGAGACATAATATGCAAAGTCTATTCATGTATATACCATGTAAGGGTGAATACATCAAAATGACACCAAGTGCGATACATATCTGAATAAATATTGAAAATACAGAATCATCAAAATCCTTGCATATATTGGGATCTAAGAAACCAGACACACTAGTTTTGGGCTACATGTCCCGTGTCCGCGTGTCGGACATGGACACGCTGATAGAGCGTGTCCTATGTTCAGACCCATGTATCCCATGACTGTCACTACATGTCCCAAAAAAAGGACACGCAAACCAAAAAAAGATGGTCAGGCCCTCTTTAAAAACGATTTTTCACCTATATTTTGTCATTTGAAAATGTTGGGAGAGCTCTAAGAGTGGTTTTTTTTGTAGGTGAAGAAGATTTGAAGGCTTGATTTCAATTTATATTGAATATTTGTAAAAATTTGGAGCTATATGTCTATATTTTTAAATTTTAATATATATAATTTTTTTTAAATATATATTTATAACGTGTCCTACGCGTCCTGATTCCCGAGGTCACTGTGTCCATGTCAGACACTCAAATCCCCGTGTCTCGTGTCCCCGTGTCAGGTGACTTAGATTGGGATCCTATTCTTTAGGCTCTATCCCTTGCCTCTACCTTGAATCTCGAAGTTGATCCTCCAAGGACATTAGTCAACAACCTACAATTTTGATGGAACTTCCTAATCCAAGCGTTAAAATAAGCTTAGAAAAGCTTCCCATGTTTAATAAGTGATTTTGCTTCACTGAAGGATACATTTTTATTAAGGCCGTGACAGAGGAGTTCAATCAACCTCAACAATCAGGCATCAACACCACCAACATCAAGATACAAAGAGAGTTTGATGTGCTTGATTAAATTCCAATCCCTTACCCTCATACATGATAGAATCCAGTGGAAACTTTGCAATCCTGAAATCTTGAAAACTGTTACGTCTCTTGAATAATGAATGGGATCTAAAATTGCATATGAAGTCCAATGAGGCTGGAACCACTCCCAAACATTCTGAAACAATTAATGGTAATGTTATTCCTCTTCTAGATCTGCTGTTTGTTTTGTCAAGAGGTCAACACCTCAAGAAGTTAAGATTTCTTCGACCTTAGCAAAAAAGAGCCAATCTATTTGGTAGAGAGGGGATTGGTGGGACTCTTTCAGATCGTTGTCCCTCTCCAAGGGAAATGGAGCTTTGGCTTCACAAAAGCTGGAGGCCCCTCCTCTCAAGGCATCTACAACATCACTTCTGTGGGAGAGGGTATTATGTGTTCCTCTTCAGAAAAAGAGAAGATAGAGATCTAAATATTCCAAAATGTTCCATACTTCATGGAGCCATGAGGAATGTATTTGAATCAATGGAAAATGTCTTTTGACCCAGCCAGTGATATCCCTTCGAAAATTCTTGTTTGGGTGAAGCTTTTGCATTTTCCCCTTTACTGTTGGTCTGATGAAGATTTGGTGGCAATAAGTAATTCTTTGGGCCATCACATTAATAGATCAAAGCCTAAATCTTTGTGGTTGCTTGTGTCGACATATGTGTTGAAGTGGATCTAGAGAAACGATTGCCTAAACTAAAAACTCTACCAATGGATGGTTGGTCACATAAGCAAAAACTGGATTATGAGCAAATTCCTTTTAAGTACAAGTCGTGCAACGAATATGGCCACTTTTCCCGGAATTGCTGAAAACAAGCAGAGAAGCCAAAGAAAACCCAAGAAGATGGATGGAAACAAGTCCAGAAAAAAAGTGAAAATCCTCTCAAGAAGCAACACCTCAAAAACCCTCAAGAATTGTAAACCATGCTTCCACAAATCACTTTCATACTATAGCGCAAATAGACATGGGGAATGAAGAGGAGAATCCTTCCCTCCATGTGGTGGATGCAAAACGAAAATCTCCCCTCGTCGCCTCCCCCTCATAGCAAGTTTTGGAACAAGAGGGTTTGGAGGATCATGATTATGTAATTCCATTAAGGCCAATTGAGGAAATTAATCTACATCAGCATAGTGGGCAGAGTCTAGTCGGTGTAGAAACTAGAATGCATTGCAATCACTCTCATGCAAACTCTCTGGAGGAGTTGGAAGAGGTTAGTTCTCCTCAAAAGAAGGTAGGATAGCAGCCATCGAGACCATGTTTGGGATGAAGAAACAGCAAGAAAGTAGTCATTGGGGAGGCAAGGCTCTTTGGACAAGTATATAAAAAGTGTTGGCTCTCGGCAAATAGCCAATGAACATAATAGTAAACCAAGTGGAAAGCTCAACCCTCATTCAAGAAAATAATGAAAATTGTCTCTTGGAATTGGACATAAAACAAAAATTGAAGCAATTAAAGCTTTGATAAATAAAGAAAACCTCTCCATGATTTTAATCCATTAGACAAAAAATGGAAGCAGAGAATCTGTGTAATACTTTGCGGTCATCTTGGAAGAATGGCAACATTATAGCTTTAAGTGTGTTGACCACCAAATCCAACTAGGTGGACAACAATGTACCGTGCACATGTTGGATGTGCCTTGAAGATAAGAATGAAGTACTTAATGATTATATCAAGCGAGGCAGCTCTTCTTTTCTTCTTCTCTCTATGAAATTTCCGCACCCCTGCGGGGGATTTTATAAGGATATGTCAGCATGAAGGTCTAGTCTTTTGTAACTTAATCACCTAAGACTTAGTCATTAGGGAAGTCCTTTATCGAGTGTTTTTTCACTTGGATAATTAAAATTTATTTTTAGAGATTTTTAATATTTGAGTTTCTCACTCAAAATTACCTCCAAAGTGGTGAAAGGTGTTCTAGTGATCGATTCCATGGGGTGATTGGGGCCTAGGAATGTTCTATATTACAATGCTAGATATTATCCAAAGTCTTGCAAAATTTCATTCAGTTTTGCATAGGGCTTTTAAAAATTTTGGTCATTAAAAATTGTCACTCTAGACAATTTGTTGTAATGTAAAAGAGGGTTACTTGGTCTTTTTTAATGGTGTATAGGGGTATGGGTACTCAAGACAAATGGCATGAGACCCCCTACACCCTTGGGTCAAGTTAGAAGTCATTCGGACAAGTATTACCATGGTTTTGGTCACATTTTCTCAGGTCAGTCATGGAAATCAGGAAAATGGGCATTTAAATAGAGAGCCAAATTTTGGAAAAGTGACTATAGTCACTTGGGGTGGCCAAGTAAAGGTTCTAGTGTTTATATTAGGTTCCTAAGACAAATTTAAGACCCAAAAAGGGACCCCCAAGCAAGCATATAACAAGTTTTGAGTTGCCCACTTTAAGGGGTGTGCACTCCTCTCTTTGATTGGTTGGGTGAGTGAAGGTCAATGGGAGGGGCCCCATTATGGTGGCTTCCTCCCCATTTGACATAGCAATAAAGTTAAAGGCATTAAGAGGGGGGTTTCTCTCCCCATATTTGAGATCCCAAACCATAGTTTTTCCCTCCTTGAGCATATTTGCCCCCCTCTCTTGCCCCCCCCTCTCCCTTGTGACACTTGTCTAACATGCAAAGAGCCTCTCTCTTTCATTTTTCCTATTTAAGGAGAGCATTCCTCCTCATTTGGGATAGATTGACTTACGCTCTTGCTTCATTTTGCTCATGCTCTCTTGCTCTCTCATTCTCATATTGCTCTCATTCTTGTTCTCTTACTCCATTCTTGTCCAAGAGGAGCCATTGTACTTTCAAGTTTGGATGATAATAGAAGAAATATTTGGAGGAAGAACTATCCATGCATTGCGATTGAGGTAATCTTGTTCCATTCTTGGTTCATTTTGTATTTGGGATCTCAAGCAAAGTTTTTTCCTTGAGAATAGTATTGTAATAGTTTTGTTACATGCTATGTGGGTAGTTTGCTTAGAATTTGGGAAGTTCAAGTATTTCTAGCTTAAATATTTTGTTTCTCAAGTCTTTGTGGATTTCTCACTCCATGAGTAAAGTTGAGCTAATTTTGTTACAAGCTTCCCAAGTTTGGAGAGTGGGATTCCTGGGTAGGATACACCACTGTCCAACAAATTTCGAAAAGGACTTGGCATCTTTACTAACATTCTTATTCTTATTGCATCTCTTAAATACTTCATTTTGCACTCAAACATTATCATTTTTCAAGTTTTTACACGCTAGTTTTGCCTTACAAAAATTTCTCATTTTTGGATAAAATATTTTGAGTTTGTTTAAAACTCATTTCTATCACTTTTGTGTTATAATAGTCTGTTGTTTTGTGCAGGTTTCCAATCCCACGGGGGGAGGGAATGCTCAAGTTTAGCCACTAGCAAACACCAACAACACCCAAGAGGGTCTACTTCAAGTCCCTCACAAAAAACAGTTTAAAAATCACTCTTTCTCTCTCATTTCTTAAAAATATTAGTGCTGAAATCTACATCCTTGTAACAAGCCCAAGAGAGTCTCTTGGGCTTGAGCTTGTTGTGCTTCATTTTGAGTTTTCAGTACTTAGTGATTTTGGTTTCAATTGCATGTAAGTGAAGTGGCTCTACCCACCCTTGCATGAACTTGTAAGTTGCTTGGATTTAGATTAGTTTACTTCATTGTTTGTTTTCTTTTTGCCCGCACTTCACAAATGAAGTGGCTCTGCCCATCCATGTGAAATCGGGTTGGCTAGCATTTTAATTTCAAGTATTTGCTTATATTAGTTTTTTTCAAAGGTCTCCACTTGCTCTAAGAAAGTAGGATAATCAATCTGGTAGCAAAATTCACTAAACCAATATGAACAGTACTTCAAATCTATTTAGAACTTGCAGCACATGAAAATCCTTACTCAATCAGGAAATCACATAAGACACGGAAATTTACCTTGGAAACCCCAATGGGGAAAACTAGGAAATTGTGGGGCTTTCTACTTTCTCGATCCTAGAGCAATCAATTAAATATAGAAGAGGTACAGAATGAGTTGAGATGATCAAGCAAATGAACCTGAAGGGCCAAAGCCCTAGATCTGCAGCAATTGCAACTGCTGCTCTTGGAAAATGCACCCCCAACAGTACACCCTCACACTAGATTTCTCAACTCAAACTCTATCAGTCACTAAACACTGTACTCTCTGTCTAACTCTCTGAAGAAAGCTCTCTCAGCTATCTGCTCTGCTCTGCTCGGATCTAAAAGTGAAAAACATCCTCAAGCACTGACAACGTATCCCAACTGTATAGTTGTGTCCTCACCCCTCTGAGGCACAACTCAATCGATCTGCTATCAATCTTACTCTGACTGATCACTGAAAGTATTTCCTCAATCACTGAAGAAAACCCACAACTCTCTACGCCCTCTCTGCCCCCTCAGCAGATGTGCAGCAGCTCCCTCACGTCCCACACGTGTGGTGTGTTGTTGCTCACGTCCTCCACCAATTGATCACTCCGTTGTTGTTGTTGCTGCTCTTCAGTCTCTAAAGATGCACGGTGGAGATACTCTCTCACTGTCCTAATGATGGATCTCCTCACTCTATGAGAATCTGATCTCTCACTAGCCTCCAAAATGTGCGCCCAGCTATATCAAATGGCACACCCTCCTTTGGTCAACTGCTACCCATAGCTGCTCTAATCTCCTGATGCACACACAAGATAATGACTTATGCACCCTCAGTGCCTTTTTATAAGTGAACTTGAAATTAAGTCACCAAACCTTAATTAGGGTTCCAAAACCCTAATTTCACTTTTGGTACCAAAAATCAAATTGCATGCATGCACTTTTGCATGTAACTGGAAAAAGTGACTAGATACACCGCATGTCTCCATTGTTGGATCCATGAAATATGGCAGAGTGCATCTCATGCTCCACCCTCCTGCCTGGGCTGATAAGTGCCTCCATACCAAGCAGTCTGCATGGAGGACATCTTGAGTTACACCATAACTCAACACTCCCTCTTAACGAGGGATGTCCAACTATAACTATGCCTGGATCCAACAAGTTCTCAGTTGCAGTAAATGCTACGTATGTCCTGACTACCTCTGCTGCCCTCTGACCTATACTACTCTGATCCTCCTCCATCCTAGTGGTCTCGGAAGGAGCCTCTTGCTCTCCCTCGGACCAAATCATTGATCCTGGGCTCAAACTCCCTCTGAGTCTCTACTGCAACCAACCTCTGAAGCTATCATCAAGCGGACTGAAACCTGAACTCCCTTCCTTGAGATGATTCAGCTCGCTCCTAAGCTAAGTCCATCTCAGTCATCTCATACCAACTCAATCTCTAGCTGGTATTTGAATGAGCATCTCGCTCATGTCTCTGGTCAGTGGACTGACTGTACAAGGGCTCATCTTGCTCCAAATCCATCTCAGATTTTGATGAGGACTTTGACAACCACCCAGCTATACCTAAAGTAGGTCTTCCCCACACCACATATTTTCCATCAATCCTATGGCCCACCAGCACTAGGTCAGCTCCCATGGGATAACTGAATATCAGTTGTCTCTAAAACACCACAGAGAAACCTGCATCATCCAAAGATGATACTGAGAGTAATACTCACTCTCAATCCTGGGATGTAAAGAACTCCGACTACCTCTAGTAGTTCTCCACAATCTAGCAGGAACCTGACTCTTCCTACTCCTCGAATCACATGCTCTGTGTCATCATAATCTTTGAAGGTTTGCTCAGGAATATCCTGAAGGAATATGAATGCTTCTCGCATTCCAGTCATATGACTACAGTGCTTGCAATCCACAAGCCATCTCTCATCACTCTGCACCTCAGGCTGACCACTCTCGTGACCTCGAACAAAGGAGGCAAGCAAGAACTCCCTCTCAAAACCTGTTGGTGAACTCATCCACCTCTTCAGCTGCTACTACCTTCACATCCCTCTTTAGCTGCTACAATGTATTTGGAAATAAAATGAATATCTATGAAAAAGCCCATTCATGAGAAGTAGTGTTTTTAAACATACATGAGTGCAAGGCTAGCCTAATGAAATTGGCTCTGAAAAAATATTGCACTAAAATATCTTAAACATTCATGAAAAGTAGTGTTTTTCAACATACATGAATGCATAAAGCTTAAATGATCAAAGTCTGTATAAAAATACGTGGACAACGGCTATGGAAAATCAAAGGCCCAAAAGCAATGGTTCCTAAAAGTTATATCTAAGGATTGTTGGCCTTACTCGTATTAAGTTGGATTGTGAGCATTTGTCAAGGTGAGTAAGCACCTCTGAAGTAGTTCACCCATTTGTGAGGCACTACCATCCCCTTTGTTGTTGTTTGTCCAGCATATGGCTAGAGTGAGTATTCCCTTTCCATATCCAAAGTGTCACAATGTTGAGTTGGTGGTCAGCGTTGGTCCTATCCTTGTGAATGTTAGCCTTTACCCTTCACTAGCAAATTGATTACAACTATTTAGTGAGGATAGTCTTGAAAGTCTGGTCTGAGTTATAATAAATAAAACCCTATATATATATTTCGTTGATGTACCGCCAGTGAGGTGATTTCTACTGGTTATGATTGTTACTTAAATGATTTGTAGAGCATGTCTTAGCATTTTAACACTTGCAGCAGATGGATGTCAGCCTGAGTTATATTATTGGTATCTGGTCATTTACAGGTTATTATTTTGTCCGTTTGATATTATAGATGATCAGGCAGAGACCTTGAGAGGGTATGAGTATATACCTTAGATGGATTTGGACTTTCTAAGTCCAATGAGACAACTTGTTTGCAGTTTCGGGCACATATAGAGATGGTCAGGCTCATTTTACACTTCTGGTGTAGTTTTGCTTCACTAGATGGCAGCTCTGAGCAAGGAGATGATTTTGTTGGATCTCCTAGGGCGTTGTATGGGGCATAGGGGGTCCAGCCACTTGATTTTACCATAGTACCCCCCTCCCAGAAAGTCTGGTAGGCTCAATTGGACAACACAGGCACCCTAGGAGGCTGTTCTGAGCTTATCACGTTTCCCGAGGCAGATTAAAAATAATTAAATGGCTACTAAAGAAATCGATTTGGGCTACTAAGGCAAGGAAATGGCATGGGATGAGTTCTGATGACGAGGGTGATGTCTTCCACTTCTTCTCCAACAGTTGCAACACTTGGAAGGGCCCACATCTATTTTTCAGGCATATTATATTATTTGATGGAGCTTTTTGGAGGCTCACGGTTTCCTCAAGGAAGCAAAATTTCACATTTAAAAAATTATAATATTTTTATTGTGCCATGGGGACACCCAAAGGGAGTTAGTTAACACTCCCTGGACCCACCATGTTTTTCATTTATTTTTTGTTGAGTGGGATCCCCTCTCCTAGGGTGATTTAGTCCACTTTTATATTATATTATGGCATTGATCCATGGATTGTATGTTAAGCTAATCTCAACCGTGGATTAGAACATTTGTATCTTTTAATCTTAGCCACCCATTTCAAAAGTGGTTACGATTTTGGTTCTATCATTCATATTTAAAGGAGAGAGCTTCTCATTTGTAAGGGGTCTTTGGCTCTTGGATCTGGATAATAGAAAAACTTTTCTTGTGGATATTTCTTGGATCTCCTTTGCATATGGTGTTCTTAGATGGTGATTGGAAAGTCTTTTGCTTCCTAGCATTCGAGAAATTTTTTGTGAGATCTATATATTTTTTTGGGCAATCTTTGTCTTGTCTACAGGAAAGCGACATCGGCTTGGGCGTTTTTGCAAGGGCTCCTCAACTCGCTTGGATTAGCTTCGCTTGTATCAAGGGGTTTTCATTAATGTCATTGTGATCTATGATTTCTTCTTGCTATTTTTCTGTAGCATCTTGATTTTTCTCATGATACAACAAATCTGATATGGTTGACGTTTGTTGTGCAGGAGAGAGGGCGCATTGACTTCTTGGAGCAAAACGTTGGACATAAAACTCGCTCAAAGCTTCTCAAATTGATCGGGATAGCAAGGATCATCATCATCAAGGAATCTACAAGGTTTTTCAGGTAAGATCTACAGGTTAGTACCTTTCTTCCAGATCTCAATCCATTGGCATCTGCTTTCTTCATTTTCACATTAAAATCCCATAATAATAAAAAACCAAAAAATACTAAAATAGAACGCTTGATCTCTGGCCAAACCACTGCAGGGTTTTGTAGATCGGGTCTTCCCCTCACCAAATCTTCCTCAACGATGAGCTAGAAGTGGTTGGTTTGCCCTAGATCTAAAAAATTGGCCTCCCAAACCTTAGCGTTATCAATCAAGTTGCTGGTTTTTCCCGTGATCTTACTTTTCGACAAAATACCTTTTTGGGTTTGTAAATCAGGATATTTCCCAAGTGGGTCTCCTCCAATGCTGAGCAAATAGTGACTCCATTGCCCTAGATCTGACAGGAATTGATCTCCAACCCTAGCGCTCCCCCCTCTTTTGCATGTTTTGCTTGTGTTTTGACTTTATCCTGGTAACTCAAGTAGTCTGATATTGTCATATCTTTCATTGAGTCTATCCATCGGTACTAGGTAGCCCCAATCTCGTTCTCACCTCTTCTGCATTGGTCACGTTTCCCAAGGCAATTGATATCTTCACTAATTACTAGTACCTTAAACCCAGATCTAGTATTTACCTCATAGGTCACCTGTGTCCTAACTTGGATCAAACCTCACACTTCCTAATCCCTAATCCAAAGTCTTAGTTCACCTAGTGACGTCATCCATAGATCTAAGGTTTCCATTACCTTACACATTACATACCTCAGGTCCATTTGATCTGATCTGGTGCCTAGGTTTGATCTCTCTTGTAGGAAGTAGATCCGAGTCTCTCCCTTTGTTGTCTTGGGCTAAGATAACATAAAGCGAAGACCGCCTCGATTGACGTGACAACCATCCATTTGGGAGTCGAGGCAATCTTGGTTCCACCTCCTTAGTTGTTGGTCCCTCTACCATCCATCCTGGATCCACCTCACATAGACAACTATAAGGTTGGTGATAACAATCCCATTGCTTGCATTGGATGGTCTTGAGGTTGTTGAGTTCTTGTGGGGTCCTTGAGTCCACAAGCTTAGGTCGTCATCCTCTTGCATGTGGAGACTTGGGTCTTGAAACCCACACTTATGGTGGTATGTTGGAACCCATTCTTATGGGGTCCATGGTATCCTTGGAAGTTTGGGACTTGAACCCACACATATGGTGGTTTGATGGCTCTTGGACGCTATATGGTCATTGGCATGTTGTAACCTTGCGATCATGCATAAGAATCCCACAAGGTGTTGCAAACTAGTGGTGAGGTCTTTGTAACCCTCTTTTGGGGTCTTGGTGCTCTTATGGTGACGAATATATATAATGGAACCATTGGATATATTTTTAATGATATGGAGACCTAAAATATGATGATGATATTCTTGAAAACGTATTTGTTCCCACTTCATTGGTGTTGTTGGGGTCCTTGGTACACTTGATATGATGAGTATATGGTGGAGCTCTTCTCCTTCTTGATGTTAAGTCTGTGGATGTGAAGACCATCGAATCCCTCATGCCTTTGATGATGTCCATTGAAGCCTTTGACCTTGGAACTTATGCATAAGGTAACACGGTCTTTGGCACCTTTATGTGTGGAACCTTTGAAGTCCTAAACAAATTGAAGAATTTAAAGGTACTAGACCAAGAATTTGCAAATAAACCCATCATAGGGAGATAGTCCTTGTCAAGCCATTTCCGTTGATATGTGGAGCATCTTCTTGTTAAACTAGTAGCAACAAGGAAAGTCTTCCTGCATGCAAAAGACTTAAACTAGGAAACCAGTTGTATTTAATTTACTTTTCCTAAGTTTACTTTGGAAAATAAATTAAAGTGATCTAAATTAACTTTAGTGAACCACTAGTTAAAGTGAAAATGAAATTAGGGTTTTTTCTTTACCACTAGTTAAAGTGAAAGTGAAATTAGGGTTTTTGTTTTACCACTAGTTAAAGTGAAAGTGAAATTAGGGTTTTCGCTTTACCTAAAGTTATAAAAGAGAGATCAATTGGTGGAGAGAACACACACATTTGTATTCCGACAGAGACAAGATACAGACAAAGAGAGAAAGTCAAACAAAGGATTTAGCTGAGAAGACAGAGGAGCGAGCAGCAAGATCAACGAGCTTCGTACAGCAAGGTCGTACACTCACACAAGAGGGTGTTGAGGTTTAGCTGGGATTTGCCCAGTGATTCTGTCGGGTGCTGCATTCACCAAATTTGGGTGACTTTGCAGTGATTGTAAAAGTTCCATATTTTCTCATAATAAAATCTATATCTGACAGCTGCACCGGTTTTCCCATCTTGGGTTTTTTTGGGGGTTTCATACCCAAAATAATAGTGTCATTATCGTGATGTGACGTTGGTATTTATTTCTCAATTTTATATTCCGCTGCATACTGTAAAAGATATTCATGCGTGGTTATCAGTTGATATTTTGCATGCACTGTTTAGCCCTAGTTGAATATTAAAGGAAAAATTGCATAGTATCAAAGCTCTGGTGAGCTAAAGTTGAGAGATTTGCAATAGCAGTGATAGATCGGGGGCAGATCTATAAGAAGACATAAACCTAGACATCCAGATCTAGGGTTTGACAAGTACACTTCACTATGGTCATGCAGTTGAGAGTTGAGGATAGACTCCAGGGTGCTCAGAACTTTCCTACATGGAAAGAAAGGATCACAAGGATCCTAGACGTTAGTGATGCAGAGGAGCACATTAACTCCACGAAGGTTGCACCCATAGATCCGGCAGATTTAGCAACTTGGAAGAAGATTGATTCCAGAGCCATGCTAATTATCATGGATGGAGAGAAGGACCATATAGTCCCTCACCTTTCTGGTAAGAAGACTGCAGCAGAGATGTGGACGGCTTTGGAGAGTCTGTACCAAAGCAAGAACGAGAACCGAAAGATGGTGTTGCAAGAGAGCATGCACAGCACCAAGATGGCCAAGGGACAAGGAGTGGTGCCTTATCTCACGAAGCTCACACAAATCAGGGACGAGCTTGGAGTTGTTGGCTCTAAGACAATAGATGAGGAGCTAGTTCGGATAGCCCTCAATGGCTTCTCTAAGCCATGGGACACCTTTGTCAAAGGTGTTGTGGCTAGGGAGAAGCTCCCTGATTGGCAGAGACTATGGGATGACTTTGTGGAGGAGGAGACCCGCATGGGTCAAGGATCAGGCTCATCCAGCAGTGCCCCACAGATTGTGGATGAGGAGGCTCTAGCCCTTACAGGGAAGAGCAAGGGGAAGGCAGAGAAGAAGAAGGATGGTAAGAAGAACCTTGACGTATCAAAGGTCAAGTGTTTTATTTGCCACAAGCAGGGACACTTTGCCTCCCAGTGCCCAGACAGGTAGAAGAAGAGTAACACTAAGATGGCTGGATCTACAGAGGTCGATGAGTTCAGCAGGAACTTCGATGAGGAGTTTTGCTTGATAGCTTGCATGGCAAGCACCACAGGGAGCAGCAGATGGTACGTTGACAGTGGAGACTCTAGTTGCATGACGGGACAGAAGAGATTCTTCAGAGACTTGCAAGAGGGTGGAACAGGGATCCACGTTGAGCTAGGTGATGATGCACAGTATCAAGCATAGGGAGTTGGCACTGTTTCATTTGAGAGGGAGTCTAGCAAACCCCTCATTTTTGCTGATGTGTTATATGTTCCAGGACTGACCAAGAACCTTATATCTGTCTCCACTCTGGAGGACAAGGGATATCAAGTGAAGTTTCGTGACCATAGAGTGTATATCAGGCCCAAGGGATCAAATAGATGCTTGGATCGAGTGATTGGCAGAAGGAGTGAGAAAGTGTACAGATTACACTTTGAGCCTGCAAAGGCTCTAGTCAGCAGCAGCAGTCAAGGTGAGTTGTGGCATAGGAAGATGGCACACTTACACCATGAAGCACTGAAGCATTTGAG
The DNA here is from genome assembly GCA_001517045.1 of Pseudotsuga menziesii. Classification (NCBI taxonomy): domain Eukaryota; kingdom Viridiplantae; phylum Streptophyta; class Pinopsida; order Pinales; family Pinaceae; genus Pseudotsuga; species Pseudotsuga menziesii. Next base: position 385,172 of record LPNX011219835.1, read on the forward strand.
ACAGGCAGTCATTGGAGTTCCTCAGGTACAAGAGGAAAAGCATAACCTTTGCAACGGTCGTGGTTTGGGGAAGAACATCAGGAAGCCTTTCGCACAGGGTGAGCACAAGTCTAAGTAGCCCTTGGACTTGGTGCATTCGGATGTATGTGGACCTATGAGTGTCCATTCGTTCAGCGGTTACAATTACTGCGTAACCTTCATTGATGACTATTACAGGAAAACCTGGATCTATTTCCTGAAGGCCAAGTCAAAGGTCATTGAGAGGTTCTAAGAGTTCAAGACTCTTGTGGAGAACCAAACAGGAAAGAAGATTCGGGTGTTGAGGACAAACAACGGGGGTGAGTACACTTCCAATGAGTTCATGGAGTATTGTTCGACTAAGGGGATCAAGAAGGAGCACACTGTGCCCCATACCCCACAGCAGAATGGAATTGCAAAGCGAAAGAACAGGACTATGGTTGGAGCAGCCAAGGCCATGCTATTTGATCAAGGATTACCACTATTCCTCTAGGTCGAGGCATACAAGACTGCAGTATACATTCAGAACAGGTGTCCCCACACAGCCTTGGGGAGGAAGACACCGGAGGAGGTCTTCACAAGCACTAGGCCAGATGTGAGTCACATTCGCATATTTGGGAGTGTCTGCTATTGTCGTCTTCATGCTGACAATAGGAAGAAGTTGGATCTTTTTGGAGAGAAGGGGTTACTTGTTGGCTACAACGAGATTTCAAAAGCATATGGAGTTTACATTTCTGCTCGCAGGAGGATCATTGTGAGCAAGGATGTCCAGTTCGATGAGGAGAAAGCCTTGCGAAGATCTTTGGACTTACCAACAGAGCAACAACCAGCACAAGAGTCAGGAGTCAAGTTGGAGGAGCCAGATGTACAGGTACAGGTACAAACATAGAGCACAAGTTCTAGTGGTCTAAGGGAGTTAGGTGGACAGGATCCTTCAGTCATTGACTTGAAGGATGAGCTGCAGCAGGAGACGGATATCCAGTAGCCACAGTAGGTTGACACTATGCCAAGGCCTAAGTGGTTTAGATCAACAGTGCAGGATTCCAGGTAGGTAGATCCTCCACAGATATCTTTTAGACGAATGTACCACCAGAGAGGCTTAGTTATATGGCACTAATGACAGAGTTAATTAAGTCTGAACCTTCCAGCTTCAAGGAGGATGCACAACATGATGTGTAGCGGGAAGCTTACGTTGAGGAGTATGACTCCATTATGAAAAACCAGGTATGGGAGGTTGTGCCGAGGCCACAAGGGAAAAAGGTGGTGGGATCTAGATGGATCTACAAGGTGAAGCATGCAATAGACGAAAGCGTGGAGAAGTACAAGGCACGCTTCGTGGCAAAGGGGTTTTCACAAAAGGAGGGTATTGATTATGAGGAGACCTTCGCCCCTGTTGCCAGGTAATCTTCTATTCGGACCATTATCTCACTAGCAGCTGAGATGGGTTGGCGTGTCCATCAGATGGACATCAAGACTACCTTCCTCAACGGAGTGATAGAGGATGAGGTGTCTATTGAGCAGCCAAAGGGGTTTGATGTGGAGAACAGGGAGACACATGTATGCGGATTGCATCGAGCTCTTTACGAGCTTAAGCCGGCACCTCGAGCATGGTACTCTAAGATTGAAAGCTATCTATGGGAGATGGGATTTCAACGGAGTGAGGTTGACCACAACCTGTACTTCTTGACAGGTGAGGTGCCTCTCATATTTGTCTTATATGTAGATGATCTCTTTTTGACAAGAGATGAGAGGCTGATTAGAGACTATAAGTCCAACCTTGCACTAGAGTTTGAGATGAAAGACCTTGGACTGGTGCATTACTTTCTGGGCTTGCAGGTTTGGCAGAGAGATGGATGCTTCTTCATTGGATAGGGGAACTATGCAGTAGAGATCTTGAAGAGATTGAGGATGGAGGACTGCAAGCCTATGGCCATACCTCTAGTTTCGAACTATAGGAAGATTGATGCATCAGGGTCAGACGAATTAGATCCTATCTTGTATCGTCAGCTTATCGGATCGCTTATTTATCTGGTCAACACTCGACCAGACATCAGCTTTGCAGTCAACTGTTTGAGTCAGTTCATGGTGGACCCTCAGAGAGTGCATTGGACGGCTGTGAAGCACATACTTCGCTACATCAGAGGTACAGTGGAGTATGGATTGGTTTATGAGCGCAGGGGGAGTGTACAGTTAGCAGGTTTCACAGATGTTGACTAGACAAGATGGGTAGAGGACCGGAAGAGTACCTCAGGTTGTTGTTTCAACATTGGATCAAGGGTTGTCTCTTGGTTCAGCAGGAAGCAGAAGTCAGTTGCATTGAGCTCGACAGAGGCTAAGTACATGGCAGCCAGCATGGCTGCTTGTGAGGGTATGTGGCTGAGGAAGTTACTTGCAAGGTTGTTCGAGTGTGAGCTAGAGGGTACAATAGTTCACTGTGACAATCAGAGTGGCATCAGGCTATCTGAGAATCCAATGTTCCATGACCAAAGCAAACACATAAACATCAGATACCACTTCTTGAGAGATTGTGTTCAGAGGGGAACCATTCAGAAGGGAGTACATACAGACCGATGAGCAAATGGCGGACATTTTCACCAAGGCACTTTGCAGACGGAGTTTTGTGAAGTTCAAGGATAAGTTGGGGTTGCTACCGAATCCCTTCCTCGTTGAGGGGGAGTGTTAAACTAGTAGCAACAAGGGAGTGTACCCCACCTTTTTGGGTCAACCGACCAAACATAGAGAATTTAATTATTTGTAATTTTGAATCGCATGTCGACCCAGTTTGAGGTACTAACTTTCTCCATGACCTGTATAAATAGAATATCAAACATTTTATTTGTTCATCAATCAAGTCTCTCTTTGGTATTTCGCAACTCTTGGAAAAAAGTGTGAAACTTTGTGGAGGAGAAATTTTTGGGCATCTTCACTCAAATTGGCGTAACTTTCTCATATGGGATTGGAATTACAAAATTCTTGGCTCATCGAAAATCTTGTTATGAGGGCTACATGATGACATGATCTAGAGTTTCTTTTGGTTTGTCTATTATTTCTTCATCTTGTGATCTTCAAAAATGTATGGTTCATGCTTCTGGGTTTCTCTTATGATGGCACATGTTTCTAATGGATAGAGTTCATCTTTGATCTTAGTATGTGAGCCTATATATTGGTATATATATTTCAAGTCATTGAATATGTTATGGAGGCTATGGTGATGGTTATCTTGGAATATATCTTTATGTGATCTTGATATAAATCTTGATGATTATCTTGGATATTGTTGGCATAGACTTTGGTGTTTATCTTGACTGTTGTATAGTGTAGTATTGAATGAGAAGTTGACATGTAAGTAATAGATCTTGTGAGTGATTTCTTTGATCAACCTAAGTGTTTTCTTTGAAAACTCGTTTGACAAGTGCTGATCATTGTGTCTTTGACGTAAGTGGAGCTAGACTGTTATTAACTATTAATGACAACCTTTGACAGTATTGTAAGTGACTATTTGCTTGATATTTGTTTGATTTGTTGACTTGATTTGAGTGGAGTGAAAAATCCTTGTGTCTAAGAGTTTATGAGATTGACTGAGTTTGGCATAGTTGGTTGTCTTTTATCTTCTCAATCGAGATTATTTGGTTGAGGTATATCATGTTTAATTGCTAAGTATTCATTGACTGTGATTGAGGTTGGTTGTGGTGCCATTGAGTTGAGTGTGATTGGACAAAGTTTGGTTGACCATATGTGAAGTCTCTTAGTTGCTAAAATGCCTCTTAATGAACTAGGCCAAGTAAGAAGGGTTGGTTGACTGTCAAAGCGCTTGATTAGATTAGCACAAGTATATGATTGATTTGGCACAAGTACACAAGCAGCTTGGTACAGGTTAGTTCAGTTGAGCAAGATTGGCACAAGTTGCCTTATGTGCAGTTGGTTTGACTCAAAATGGCTGAGTTGTATGAGTAGTTGGTTTGACCCAGGTGGACTGAATTTGGTGTGTAGACTCAAATTGACTGAGTCAGTTGATGTGAGCAACAGATTGATTGGTATAGCTTGATTGGACAGGTTGATTGGACGGGTTGATTGTACAGGTTGATGAGTAGTGTGATACAGTGGACAGTGATCAGTTGATGAGTAGTGATCAGATGATGAGCAGTGGTTAGTAATGGCAGTGGTTGTGCAATGTGGTACAGATTGTGCAGTGTAGTACAGGTGTTGATTAGCAGGTCTGTGCTATAACATATACATTTGCAGCTGGGCTTCCACGATACAGCATGCAGACTTGTCTCTTTTTCTATTTCAGGCTACTTTTAACATGGGGTATTACCATGAATTTTACAGCTTCAGTTATTCCATGGCCTTGTTCATCAGATTTTCCTTGCCAGGACTGAGATTCAAGAGTCCATTGAGATGCTTTAGGTGATGATCTAGTTCATTGGAGCTTAGCAGCAGATCAAAGGTGGTACATACAGTTATAGAGGGGCTTATCAATTGGAGATAGGTATATATATGGTGAGATCAGATATACACTTTCGTGGTTTGATTTTTCTCTATGATGTATGTCAAATACCTATGCTTATCATGTTAGGATGATTAGGGTGACCTATGCCTTTATCTGTTGTGCTTTAACCTGTGTTATAATTAATTGAGGATTTTGATGTGAAGACTGTTGCTCATGCCAGGCTTGTACAAATAGTAAACCTAGGTGCTAGGATGGTTCCATGTCATTTGTCCCTGTCCATCTAGTTCATCCACTTTCAATTTTATCCCATGACTTAGACTGATTGAAACTTGTGAGATTGAAGACCATTTTCCCCATTGTGACCCCTATGTATGATAGACTCCATGTTGCTTTGTGTCTATGACTATGAAGTATGTGGCTTGGCCAGTGTGGTTGGGTTCATGGGGTAGTCCTCCGTTAGTTCTTAAAGCAAGTGCTCCACCATAACAGTGTTGCTAACACTAAAGCATCGGAACGCATAAAAGCTATATCTAAAGGATACAAAAGTATAAAATGTTGAAAAAGGTAGTCAATGGCCAAGGGGTTGAGCACTCATTCTTTGTATAATGTAAGGCTCATTTTCCCTCCACGGGGGCATCAAGGAGAGGCAAAACCGTCAGGGCTATGGACTGCTCGCTGGCAACAGGTCTAGGCCTTAGTCATTTACTAGATCCCAAAAGGCTTTCCAAGGCACCTACTCTTGTAGGTTGGCTACTATCTTATGTAAATTGTGAAAGTTATTGAAAAGGTTAATGGTCAAAGGATGAGCACTCACTCTTTGTATAGTGTTCGGCTCACTAGTCCCCATAGGGCCACAGGGTGAGATTCGCCTGCAAAGGCTGGTTGTTTGTCAGTACTGGAGCCCAGAAGGCTTCCAAGGCACCTACCTTTGAAGGTTGACTTGCATTGCAAAGAAAGTGCAAGAGAAAACTTGTTAGAGTCTAAGGGAAGCATATCGAAGAACTTTATCCATCTATGAGACACCTCCATCCCCCATTGATATCTGCCATACGTATGCAACTTGGTAGAGTGTATTACACATCATTCGGATAGATCACTGACTTCAAGTTGGTTAAAAGTCATTCCCTTTGCTTAAACCTTGTTCTTCCTTCCTCACCCATCTATAGCACATTGTTTACCCTTTGTAAGTATGGCATGAACAAGCAGACTTCCAAATAGTTCCAAGATTCTTCAAAAGCACAGGTACATCTTACTATTATTATTACTATTTGTCACCATGATTATGAATAATTGATTCAAGTTTGGTTTTGATATACATCATTGGAGCATTTCTTACTTTGGATGGTTGCAGGATCATATTGATACAGTATCTCACCTTGATTTTGGGCACTTTGACCTGGTCAACTCAGTTGACTAAGTCAATCACATTTCCCAAGGCAGTGGGTCAAAAAAACAACTTGATCTATATTTGTTCCAGACATGCCCAGGACCAATACTACGGTTTTAGTTTTGAGAGTTTGGCCCCGGTTCTCTAGAAAAGTGATTATTATCACTTAATTATTAGTCAAATGATCAAATATTATTCCAGATGGCAATATGATTGGTTCTCCTAGAGCAAAGCAATGTTCCAGGGGGTATGACTAGTCACTTATACCATTCTTCTATGTCTCCAGATCATCCAAAGCAGTAAGTTTGCCCCAGTTTGCACCTTGGAGAGAGTTACGGTGGATTTATCATTTTCTAGAGATTGTACCAACAAAAATGAACTAGAAAAATCACTGAAAAAATCGATTTGGCCTCCTAGGTCAAGGAAATGGCTTGGAATTTTGACAGATGATGTGATTCAACGTCTCAGACAATCCTCCAACAGTTTTCAGTCAGGAGATGTATATTGGCTCATCTAGAGAGGAGAGCCCCCCCTGGAGCGCCCCCTCAACTTAGCCAATGATGCACTTCATTGTTATATCTTATATTATGAAGTTGTAAAGGGGCCTAGGGTGACTTAAGCCCCTAATGAACCCCTCCTATGTAGTATCATGTCATATCTTATGTTATATTGTGACTTTCACCTAATATAGGCGCCCTTGAGTAAAGTGCGCCCCCTCTTGACTTAGTCACTTGATCCATGTTGTGATCTATGTATTGTTGATCTCCACCATTAATGATGTTTTAATCTCAACCGTTGGATGTAAAAGTGAGTTAGGGTTTATGTCTCTCTCAAACTATTTAATAGAGGTGACCCCCCCATTGTAATTCATGAGCTTTGGCACCGGAATTTAATGAAAAGATTTTTGTCTAGGATTATTCTTATGTATATCTTATGAATGGTTTGATGATCTGATGATTGGCATTGCTACTCTTCTATACCGAGCTTTATTCGAGATACATCTTGCCTTTTTTCTTTACCCATCCCATCTGCAGGAAAAGGAGGCGCACTAGGAGAGAGAGGGCATTTTTGTGGGGCAACTCACCTTCGTCTCGGCTCCTAGGTGTTCGGATCAGGGAGTATCTTGTTCTTTATGATTTTTTATTCCCTTTCTTTTTTGTAGTCTGCAAATCTCATTCGTTTGTCTAATCATTTGATTTTTCTCTGATCTGGCAGGTTAAAGGAGGCGCTAGGTGACTAGCTGTGGCACAATAACAACAAGATCTTCTTCGAAAAAGTTTATTTCGATGGGAAATTGGCATTCTTCATCATTTCTCAATTCATCTACAAGATCCAGGTATGTCTCGCAGGTAAGTTCTTCTTCCTTTATTTTCTGTATCTCCATTGCTCATCATTCTGCTATATGAAAACCCTCATTTCATAGATCTATAGGTTCTAGCTTGCGACGAGCTATAAAACTTAAAACCCATTTTGGAATAAACATAAAACCCCTAAATTTAAATTTTCATCACAATCGGACTCCATTTTCCCGTCCAAAGCACTAGCCTACTACTTAACGCCCCCCTTGGGGGAAGTGGGTATTTCACAAACCACAAACTGGGTATTATTGGTTTCAGTTTTATTCGCTTAATCTTGCATCTAGCAATCACTTTGAGTATCCAATTTCATTAAAAATTTGACCATTTTGCGTTGGATCCCATTTTTCTACTTAAAACCCTAAGGTAAAATTGGGGCTTTTCACTTAGATGCTTGAAATCTCTTGGTAGTCGTTCTAAACTCTTATTAACCATCCCACTAAGATATTCTACCAAGTTTCCCTCAATTATCTGTTAATTTTCCTTGTTTTAGGGTTTCTTGGTTTTAAGAACGCCCCCTGGGCTCTGTGTTTTCACTGGGTCTAAAGTGTCGTTATCCTTGACTGATGTGACATCCAAGTTCTTTCGGAATTCTTGGATAACGTAGGTCACGAATTTGGTTGCCTTTCCTCTGTCGTCCTGAATAGGATCACCTCACGGGAAACTACAAGATTCGCGATAACAGTCCGCATGATCAGTGCGGTCGTGGTTCAGCAGTTTCTATCTTCATATCAGGGTGGCAGAATGAGGCAACGAAAGGGGGTTGTATCTTCCTTCCGATTGTAGCCGAAGAACCAAGGAATTGGAGCTTCCTTCAGGTTGTAGTTCTAAATCAAGGGGTTGTAGCCTCCTTCTAGTTGTAGCTGGAGAATTGAAGTCATTGTAATAAGGGGTTGTTGCCTCCTTCCAGTTGTTGCTGGATAATTATTATTATAAAGGATTCTGTGGTTTTTCCCCCAGGACTTGGGTTTCCACATAAAATCTGGTGTATTGTGTATCATGCTATGCTTCTTATGTGATGATGATATGATGATGATAATAATGCCGATGATATTATAATGATAATGTGATAATACATGATATTGAATAAATTGTTGATTGTTAAAAGTGAAAAAGTAATAAAAGTTGTGCACATTGATTCACCCCCCCTCTTAGTGTATCTGGTGTGTCCAACAACCTGGACAGGAATTGTTGTGAAGTTTCCAAGTGCCTTTCCTATCATAATCAATATCAATGGGTTCCAAACAATGCTCACCACACCGGCGCTTTTAATATGCATAGTGAACATTTGGTCAACAAGAGGAGAAATTGTATTCCAAAAATATTATTGCAAAAACCATATATAGAGTAATTCCACAAGAGTAACTATGTTGCGACCCTAGATTTAATGTAGAAGAATAATGAAAGTGCAGCATTGTATTTTGAATTAGTTATCATATTTCAATCAAGAAAACAAAGTTAACTAGGAAGACAACATATCCTCATTAGTGGAGGTTAGCACTCGCTTGCACCATTTTAAAGGACGAAAGGATTCCACTTTTGCAGATATGACGAATTTGACTAGCACGTGGTGAGGCCAACATTGGTAGTAGATAGACAAGTTAAAATAGGGGCAAGGAAAACTAGGATTAGTATAAATTGCTAAATGAATTCCTCATTCTCACGTAACTTCCTTCTCATTCTTCATTTCATGGTTGTTGTATAATGTTGTTTACAGGAAGAACTAGTGAAAGACATGGGTCACCCATTGTGTTGTTGTTGAGAAGAAATAACATGTCCTTGAGGGGTGGGGGGTCTCATCTATCTCAAGGGAACAGGTGGTTTGGTCCTATCATGCCGCTAAGATCTCGAGGGATGGAGGGTCTCATTGGTTTGCACTAATCTAGAAGTTACGGCTATGCTGCTATCGGACTATCTCTTAGTGTCTCTTTTGGAGGGTAGCACTGTAAAGTAGTAAGTAATCCATTGGGTCGAATCTAGTTGAACATAAAGCTGAAGAATATCGGTCAGAGCCTCATGGTCTCCTAGAAGTAAAAAGCCAAGCATCTTTGGTCGAGATATATGGAGATGTTGATGAGGGTTTGAGTCCCCGTGATAAGGAAATAGAACCTCCCTCTAATCTCGTAGTAGATGGTGCAACTACAAATAAAATTATCATTTGTCTCGATCTCTTGAAGATGGCACAACTGGCAGACCATATCAAAACAATCGATCTGGTGATCTGTCTCTACCTGAAGCATGTGAGAGCCCACTCTAAATCAGCCAAGGGGAATGTGAAGAGCGTGTAATGAATGGAAAAGGGTGTATTGCAAGTGAATAATGAGTTTATCTCTCATCTCAAAGAAGGGCTTAGAATACAAATCTGTCTTAGGTTGTAACCCAGCACAAGGGTTAACCAAGTAATCAAAATAAATTGCCTATAAATCTCATCTCGGATTATCTTGTTCAGTTCTTATCGAGCAGGTAGGACGTAAAACTAGAGAATGTAGAACAAGCATGAGCGAGTAGAGCCCTAAAAATAGTAAAACAAGACTTTACTGTTCGAGTACACAGGGTACTCCCAAAAGACCGAACACCTTTAGAAACCGCTTCACACAAATAGATCACAAATCAACACACCAATGTTTGTCACGTGGTTAAAACCCTCGAGAGAGAAACAGTCCACGGCCCCAGCCAAATAGCTACTTGGAGCAATTTTTTATGCAAAAGAAAGAAAGTTACATGAGCTTCTCATAATCGATCAACTAGCCAAGGATCCTCTGTGCTCTTTAAATAGAGATCATAGACCAATCGAGTGTTAAGCCACGGATCAATGGTAGGTATGATTTCAGAGAAGTTGAACCGTCAGATTAGAATATTTACAAATGCATACTAAAGAAACACACTTTTACCTAACGGATATATTACACAAATTGATCTTAACTAACTCCCAAGTGTCTAAATATCCTAACATCCCCCCTTAAGAACAACTTGCAATAGGATTGAAGGATTTACAAAAGTGACACTATTAGGAGAAGGAAGGAGGCATTAGAGCCTATCCCCCCTTAAGGACACATTCCTGAACTCCTAACATAGACTGAAGTTTAGAAAACTTCGCTTCTGTAAGAGACTTGGTGAAGATGTCTGCAACTTGATCATCTGTAGGGCAATAGAGAACTTCAATAACACTATCATGAACAAGATTTCTGATGAAGCGCATGTGTAGCTCAATGTGTTTGCTGCGCTGATGTAGAACTGGATCTTTGGCAAGCTTGATGGCACTTTGATTGTCGCACCAAAGTGGAGTAGGATGCTGCTGCTCGAATCCAAACTCTGAAAGGATCTGTCGAAGACATAAAGCTTCCTGACTGGCATTAATTGCAGCTCGATATTCTGCTTCTGCTGAAGAAAGAGCAAGTGCTTGTTGTTTCTTACAAGCCCAAGTGATAGGTCCAGATCCCAGACTGAAAACATAACCTGCAGTAGACTTTCGATCATCAGGATCGCCGACCCAATCTGAATCAGTGAAACCAACCAACAAAGGTTTCCCCCCTTTACTGTAATGAATCCCAAACTGAATTGTACCTCGAATATATCGAAGTATTCTTTTTGCTGCTTTCTAGTGATTTTCATGAAGAGTTTGCATATAACAGGAAACACGACCAACGGCAAAGGAAAGGTCGGGACGAGAATGAATCAAATATAAAAGACTACCAACAAGCTGACGATACAAGGTGGCATCTACTTCAGGGGAAGTACAAGTGGCAAAAATTTTGACTCTAGACTAGAAGGGAGAAGGGGTTGGTTTACAATCTTCCATGTGGAAGCGACGAAGAAGGTCACAAGCATACTTAGACTAGGAAAGAAAGATTCCTTCTTTGGTTTGCAAGACTTGGAGACCAAGAAAATAATGCAAATGTCTTAAGTCTGACATTTCAAAATTTTGCTTAAGACTAGATTTCACATGGGTTATAAGTTTAGGGTTACTACCAGTAAGGATAAGATCATCAACATAAAGAACAAGTATGATGAGATGGTTTCCTACTTTCTTGGTATAGACATTGGGGTCAGAATGGCATCTAAAAAAACCAGTGTCAATGAGAAAGCTATCCATTTTGGCATACCAAGCTCTAGGAGCTTGCTTAAGGCCATATAAGGATTTTTTAAGGAGACAAACAAGGCTAGAGTTATCCCGAACATATCCAGGAGGTTGTTCCATGTAAATTTCTTCATGTAAATCACCATATAAGAAGACAGACTTGACATCCATTTGATGGACTTCCCAGTTATGTAAGGCTGCACGAGAAAGAACAAGGTGGATGGAGTTCATTTTTGCTACAGGGGCAAAGGTTTCATTGTAGTCAATCCCTTCAACTTGAGAAAAACCTTTGGCAACTAACCTTGCCTTAAGTCTTTCAACACTTCCATCTGATGCATACTTAGTTCTGTAGACCCATTTACATCTGACAAGTTTTTCTCCTTTTGGAAGAGGAACAAGATCCCAAGTATCGTTTGCCATTAAGGAACAATATTCCTCATCCATAGCTGCATCCCAATCTGGATTTCCTGAAGCTTCTCCAAAAGTTTATGGATCATGATTCTCGGAAACTTGAGCCAAAAGAGAAGAGGCTTGCTGAAACTGAGAACGTGTTCGTCGTTGATCTCTAGGATCACCTGCAAGATCACCAGCTGCTTCACATGTTGAACGGACCCATCGAGGAAGTATTGGTGCTGGTGCAATTGGAGGAACATGAGCAGGCGGAGGTGGATTTTCATCCTCACTGTCATCATCAGAAACTAGAGTTGGAAACCTGTCAAGGAAGCTGGAAGAAGAAGAAGAAGAAGGCACAATCCCCGAATCAAGCTCGCAGACCAAAGATGGCACACCCGCCAAGTTAGGCTCGCAGGCCAAGAGATTTTCATCAAATTTAACATCTCTTCTAATGATTATATCATGTGAATGGGGCTGAAGAAGTCTATAACCTTTTACATCTTCAGAATATCCAACAAATATGCACTTTTCACTTTTAGGCTACAATGCTTTCCGTTTTTCATCCGAAATGTGAGCCCATGCTTCACAACCAAACACACGAAAGTGACTTACATCTGGTTTAATTTTACTCCATGCTTCTTCCGGTGTTATACCTTGTAAAATTTTAGTGGGTGTGCGATTAACTATGTAATTTGCACAATTTATGGCCTCAGCCCAATATTGAAGACTTAGTCCTTTAGATTGGATCATACAATTAGCCATTTCTTTCAAAGTGCGGTTCTTCCGTTCAGCTACACCATTTTGTTGTGGTGTATATGGAACAGTGTGTTGTTGTTGGATTCCTTGTTCAGTACAAAAAGTAGTGAACTTGTTGTTAACATATTCTCCTCCATTGTCAGATCTTAACCTAATAATTTGATGACCAGATTGTTTTTCAACAAGGGCCTTGTAGGCCAAGAACATATTAAATACTTCGCTCTTAAGTTTTAGGAAGTAAACCTAAGTGCGTCTAAAGTAGTCATCAATGAAAGTTAAGAAATATTTGAAACCAAAAAAGGATGCAGATGGAAGAGGGCCACACAAGTCACTGTGCACAAGCTCTAAGGGAACCAAGCGTGCCAAGAGGCATGTTTGTCAAAACTGTCCCGATGATGTTTTCCGAGTACACAACCAGAACAAACACCATCCTTGAAAGATACTAGCGGAAGACCAGTCACCACATTGTCTTTACGTAGTTGTTGCAATGAGCGATAAATTAAGTGACCAAATCGCTCATGCCAAAGTTTGTTCAAGTTATCACTATGAGTAACAAAAACTGAAGGAAAAGGTGATGACCCAAAGTTGTTAAATTTGTACAACCTGGTAATATCATCAACAGTTCCGGTAGCAAGGACATTTTGAGGATTTTTAAAATCCTTGATTACAACTTGGTGAGGTGTAAACGTCATAGTTTTACCTTCACCTGAATGAGTAATTTGATAGACTGATAACAAATTGCACGAAATTTTTGGAACACATAGTACATCACTGAAATGACCATTTTCTACTGGAACTGTTCCAGATCCTACAACACTTAGAGATCTATCATCACCAACAAATATTTGTTTGGTGTTACATTCATGCATAGTAGAAAAGATGGCTTGATCCTTAGCCATATGATAAGATGCTCCAGAATCAATGTACCATTCATTTGAAGTAGAAGAAGAAGATGCAGTATAAGAGTAACCAGAAGCACAAAGTGCATGTTCATGAGAGTTAGATTCTGAAGACGAATCTAGGCTGATGTGGTGCTTCTTCATTGCTGCTTCCAAGGTTGCCATCTTCTTAAAACATTTAGATTCATCATGATTATCTTTCCCACAAAAATTGTAATGACGATCAGTGTTTTTTCTTTTTTGCTTGGATCTTTTGTCATTTTTTAAAGAAGGAGCTGACTGAGAGGATTTGGGACACTTGTTGTTTGGCTTATTATTGCGAAAATTATGTTTCTTGGGAGGCTTGGACTTTTCTTTCTGTTGGGACAATAAGGCTTTCCCAAATGTATCTGGATTGTTAATTATTCCAAGATGAATGAGTTTATCTTGCTCTCTAATTAAGGAATCACAAAAGGATTCAAGGCTAGGCTCTTGATAGCTAGTTGCAGTCAAGGATTCTTTCATGGAGTAGAATGTAGATACAAAAATAGAATATGCAGGTCCAAGTTTTGAAAAAATATGATAAATACATTATTTGTCTTCTTGCTTAATCTTGCATTCGACACATAATAGTCTAAAAGTTTTATACTTAGATAAATAGTCTTGAATGCATGAAAAATCATTTGGATTCAAGGAAAGCAACTCATTCTCAAGTTGATGACCCCGAATTTCTTTGTGTTTACCAAACACAAATTCCAACTTTTCCCAAGCAAGATTAGGTTCATCAATTCCAAATATGTGGAATCGCAAATCAGTAGAAATTGACATCCCAATCAATCCACGAGCTTCATCATATCTATTTGCCCATTTAATTTTCTTATCATCATCAGTGGGTTCTGTTTCTTTCCCTGAGGTTATCCTGAAAAGTCTCCTACTTCGCAGAACATCCTCCATACGAGATTTCCA